>PVJC01000269.1:0-139952 GCA_004026665.1 Murina feae | reverse complement strand
GGAGGAAGGGCCAGGAAAAGCAAAGCATGGAGCCAGTTTAAGGATCCCTGATCCTTATGCTGCCTCAAGACACATCCAGGCCACGTCTTTCTGCAGACGTTTTCACAACATGATTATTAATGTCCATTTTGGATTGATTCTGTCCTACACCAGTGGTGGGGAACCTTTTTCTGCCAAAGGCCATATGGATATTTATAACATCATTCGAGGGCCATACAAAATTATCAACTTAAAAATTAGGCTGCTGCATTTGGTTAGACATTTAACTCACCCCTAATGCCTTGGCAGGGCCAGAGCAAAGGATTTAAGAGCCTTAATACAGCCCTAGGTCCCGATGTTCCCTACCCCTTTCCTACATGAAAGAAAAAACCTCTTGCAAATGTTTGAATGGAACTGTTAGCTACATTCAGCACCTTTTCCTTTATTTGCTGAAGTATTTTGTCCTTTTTGCCTCCACTTCGATGCTTGTTAGTTTGATCATCAATGCTGTATTTCAGTTCTACATGTATATGTTTGCCCAAGCTGTGTGATGCATATGCATGGTATCTCTCTGTCCAAACAAATAGACATTTGCATGACTGTGATTCTTTGCCATCTTAACAACCCAACTTACTGCAGTACTTGATTGTCAGTGAATACCAAACCTTTTGGATGTTTTGCAGTGCGGTCCTAATGTTCTGCCTTGACTGGTGCCTATTTTTTGTTTTACTTGAAATTATTAGAGATGTTAACCCCCCCAAAAAACACACACACACACACAAAATTTCAACATAGCTGTAAGGCAAATGTAGAAAACATACTCGATATTTCATTTTTGTATGAGGGCTCAGGTTTTAAAGATACAAAATTGCAAGAGAAATTAATGTGAGATAAAAATTCACCAAAACCACAAACTAACCATTTATAAAATCTCTTATTGTTGAGGTCAAATATTGCATATAAAGAATACTGTCATTTATTGTTATACTTAAATTATGATTAATTTTCATTAAATTTAATATGCATTTTGACCAAGTCTCAAATTTAATATAGTCTATTTCTCCATTCAAAGTCTAGAATTGACATTTTGAGAAAAATCATAGATGATTTTTACATTAGAGGAACACTAGGTTTAGTTTCTGTCTTGTTTATTGATAGAATTGATATATTATAGATTTTATTTCAATGATTCTTTTTGTTATTCAGCATTTATTATCTACTTACTCTTTGGAGAAAGCAGTTCTTGGTTTAGAAAAAAGAAGGAAGTCAGAGAACACAAAACTATTAACACTTGTGTAGTGAGAAAATGCTCATTTAAAAAAATAAAGCAAATCCCTCAAAACAAAAGCTAGACTATAGAAATAAACGCTTTTTCTCTAAAGCAATGTTATTTGACTATTGGTCAGTATTTTAAAATTACATGTAGTAATGCTAAAGCAGGCACAAATGCCTTAGAATGTAATTATATATCACCTTTTTATACAAGTAGACTATAAAATGTGCATCCATAGGTTGTGGAACCCTATAATGCACTATTAGTGTACAAGTCATTTTATCTGGCTAAAACTCAATTGTCTTGTAGCCCTCAAGGCATCAATTTTAGCATTATTGCTCTCAACAGCAGTATATTGAATATTATGTCAGTTAAAGGAGAATAATTATCAAGTCAAGTTAGGGTGGCTGTTAGTCTTACCACATATTGACTTGGTTAGCAGTTGGCTATAGATTGTGTTACTGGGCAAATGAAGATGTACGGGAGGTTGAACTGGGCCCAGGCCTCCATCCCTAATGTGTACACAGCTACTCCTGGTTTCAGAGATGGTTTTGAATGTGGAACGATAGCATGTGTCTAATTGGATTTTGCATTTTTGGTTTTGGATGTGGGGGGAAAAGAGGATTATGCCGTTCACAGTATAATTTGCAATCAGGTATGAAATGGTTATTGAAAGAGAGGGGGATGGTAGTGATGCCACAGATTCATTTAAAAGACTAGCAATACTTTTCAAGGATTCTGTACTGTTTTGATAAAAATTATTGTTCATTTATGTGATTATCTATTAACTCATTAGCTAGCCAGGTGGGTGTAAAGTGTATAGTATATCTTGGACTATAGTGACTTAAGATTCTAGGAATATCTTAAAGGTAAACAGTCCAGTATTCTCCTGTGTACCAATTAAACTATTCATTATTAAAGTACAGAAAAAACTGAGATAAATTTGAAGTATTTTTCCACAAAGTAGCAATAAAAGGAAATATGCAATTAGATGCTACATTCCTATCTAATAAAGAGGGAATATGCAAATTGACCCTCATGTTGTCTCAAAGATGATGGCACCCACAACCACAAGATGGCAGCGCCCAGTCCCCTCAGTCCTGCCGGGGTGGCAGGTACACAAATGACTGTGCCCACCTGAAAGCCCAGCTACCCAGGGCTGCCCAAGGCTCAGGTAACCAAGGGCTGGTTGAGGCTTGGGGTGCCGGCAGTGGTGGCAGCAGAGGTGTGATGGAGTGTCACCTTCCCCTGATCGCCAGATCGCCTCCTGCCCCTGAGGGTTCCCAGACTGTGAGAGGGGGCAGGCCGGGCTGAGGGACCCCCTTCTCCAGCGCTTGAATTTTCATGCACCGGGCCTCTAGTTTAAATATAAGGGCAAATAAGTTTTTCTTCTTCTGCTAAGGACTAATTCTTATTTCAAGTCTGTATCTTACTTATTTTCCTATTTTCCCTGTCTTTAGCCTAGGATCTAATCTAATAAAAGAGTAATATGTAAATTGACCCTCACTCTGTTATACCTAAGCACACCATTCAAGCCACACCCACCAGCCAATCAGAGTGACTGTATGCAAATTAACCCAGCCAAGATGGCAGCCAGCAGCCACAGAGCTAGAGCAAACAGGAGGCTTCTGTTGCACCAGCGATGGAGGAAACTGCCTGCCTAGGCCGGCTGGGGCTCTGCTCAAGACAACAATGTTTCAATTATAGAAGCCATGGAGCTAAAGCAAACAGGAGGCTTCATTGCCTGCCTAGGCCTCTGCTCAAGGGAACAATGTTTCAATTATAGAAGATAAATAAACCCCAGAAACCTGATTCCAGCCAGCCTCACTGGGACCTTGGGTCAATGGAAGCTGTGGGCAGCCTGAAAACGTCCCTCAGCCCCACACCCAGACTGGCCAGGCATCCCAATAGGGATCTGAACCCTGAAGGGACTGTGGACAGCCTGAAAACAAATGGCCCTCAGCCCCTCACGCAGGCTGGTCACACCCCCATGGCATGAGGGTCACACCCCCATGGCATGAGGGTCCCCACTGGGGGACTTGGCCAGCCTGCAAACAGCCATCAGCCCCTCACCCAAGCTGGCCAGGCATGCCAGCAGATGGACATCCCCCAGGGGTCCCAGACTGTGAGAGGGCACAGTCCGGGCTGAGGGACCCCCGAGTGCACAAATTTTTGTTCACCAGGCCCCCAGTATAAAAATATAGGTGATTATCATTGTTGAATGTAACCATTTAAAAATCAAGTTTTCACCGTCTCTGTTCACTTTGAATTTATAACTGACTTGCCTGGGCTCCAACACTGACCTATCTATGGAAATCTCCTCCTTTGCAAATGAGTCCTGCCAGAATTCAGGGAACCATGTGAGACACTCAGAATAATTAGCCGAGGCATCAGGCCTCATGAGAGAATGACTAGTGATGCACCTTTCAAATCACCTGTGTCTTGAAACCATCAGAACTAATAGAACCATCAGCACTTTAGAAGAACATGTTCCAGAGTATTGGGGATGGTTTGGGGGGGAAGCATTTCTCTTCTGGAGATTTGAGTTTCGACTTTAGTTTTGGGAGGAAGTACACTCTTAGAGGAGTGGTTCTCAACCTTCCTAATGCTGCAACCCTTTAATACAGTTCTTCATGTTGTGGTGACTCCCAAACATAAAGTTATTTTCGTTGCTACTTCATAACTGTAATTTTGCTACTGTTATGAATCATAATGTAAAAATCTGATATGCAGGATGTATTTTCATTGTTACAAATTGAACATAATTAAAGCATAGTGATTAATCACAAAAACAATATGTAATTATATATGTGTTTTCCGATGGCCTTAGACAACACCTGTGAAAGGGTTGTTGGACCCCCAAAGGGGTCGTGACCCACAGGTTGAGAACAGCTGTCTTAGAGCCTCTTGATAACATTAGCATAATAAAGGCTTTGAGGTGTTCTGGAATAAGTGGTTTGTGAGAGTAGGTAAGTAGCTTCCACCAACCTTTCCCACTTAGTAGCCTTTTTCTGTCCAGCCCATAAGAAGTCTTCAGTTCCCAGACACACTCAGCTCTTCTTCAACTTGGCCTGTTTGTGAGAAGTTTCTTCAGCCTGGATTCCCTACTTCTCTCTCCACATGGACAATTTCTTGTCTGTCAGGCATCAGCCCCACTTTTTCCCAGAGACCTGTTCTGTACAGCTTAACCAATGCAGGTCTTCTCCAGTATGGCTCTGTTTGAGGATTCTGTTTCCCTTAAGCTCTAATCCAAATTAAAATTAATCAATTAAATCAACTGTTAAAATGTTTGTTTTTCCCCCTGCTTCCTCACTAGGGAACACTGTAAAGGCAAGGCACTCAATAACTACCTGTTAAATGACTGGGAAAAGAAACCTGCTTAACCTGGCATAACTTGATATTTCACCAAGGAACTCTCAGAATATATCTGGTAACTTCATTTGGTCCAAGGGCCCTTCATCTTCCTTCAGGCTTCCTGGGGACTAAATTCTGTGACCACAGCTGGGTTGGTGAAAGCATTAAGAAGAAAATCAAGAAGTCTAGAGGTCTGAATAGAATAAGTGTTTTGTGGTAGAAAACCATCAATATTAAGCAAACACTTGCATCTAAACAGCCCTTTGTGCATCAAGTTCCCATACTAGTTAGCTTTTTGAGTTCCCAGTGAATTAACGTTTGGCGTAGTTGAAGCTCAAAGAGGTTAGTTAAGAGACTTTCCTGTGATCACAGAAGCTGTAAATTGGCGCAGCTGATGCCCTGTAAGCTTCCTGAGGAAGAGAACCTCTTGGCACACAGCAGGGCACATAGTAGGGCTTACCAAATGTTGAGGGAGGAAATTTTGAAATCTGATTTTTAACTCTGACTCTATGGTAGTATTTAGATGGGTTTTGTGTTTTTGAGACTCCAAAGCTGTCTTTCCAGAACGAGAATCTTATAGCTTGAAGTCTATGGTTTGGGAAACAGAGAAGGTCGAAGAAACCTGAACTGACAGACTAAGTTAAGATCTCTCTTATATTTGGTGGATCATAACAGCCTAACCATAGGCAACATTAGGTGAAATTGGTTCCCCTTTTATGGTATTTTTTCTCGGCTGTTTTTAAGTATTCCATCTTGTTCCTGGTTACCTTTGCTGTCTCATGACCAAAACCTTTTCTCTAGATCTGATGTTTATCCTTAATGCTTCATTGTGAATTCTGCTCTTTGACTTACTTTTTCAGGGATCCATGCCTTTTGTAATTAAGTGTAAAAAAGAGGGTGTGTGTTTTTTTTCATTTTCATTTTATTTTTTCCCTAATTAATAAGATTTCAACTGTATCATGTGCAGGGGGTGGAACAGAGATGAAATAGCTCTTTTCTGAGCCCATAAAAGGATATCGAGTTGAATGAGAAAGGAGGAACTAGATACTGATGAGAAGATTGGGCTAAAGTCCCAGTTCTGCCACTGATTACTTATGTGATTATTTATGTGACTATGGAAAATTTTACCAGTCTCAGCCATAGTTTCTTCATCTTTAAAATTGAGATAACCCCTTATACCTTTCTTGCTTTTGAGTGTCAAAGGATGAAGTGATGTAGATGAAAGCATGTTGTAAACTCTTACTCAAGAGGGTATTTTTCACTTACATCTATGCATAAACCTAACTCTGACCAAATACTGCAGGGAAATAGTAGGTGCCAAACCTGTTTCTCTGCAGATGTCATATGCTTAGATAAAGATAGGAAATCCATGTAGGCTTTAGTTAATATCATTAGAATAAATGCGAGTTGTTTCAGTTTGTTTCTTCCTTTCGTCAAGACCAGTTAGCATTTCTGGGTGGTGAATGCTTTCCTCTTAGAGTTGATTTGAGGAGAGATCATTTTAAATATATATTTTTATTGATTTTTTACAGAGAGGAAGGGAAAGGGTTAGAGAGTTAGAAACATCAATGAGAGAGAAACATTGATCAGCTGCCTCCTGCACACTCCCCACTGGGGATGTGTCCGCAACCCAGGTACATGCCCTTGACTGGAATTGAACCTGGGACCTTTGAGTCCACAGGCCGATGCTCTACCCACTGAACAAAACCGGTCAGGGCAAGGAGAGATCATTTTAGGGCCCCTGCCATCTTATGACTCTTCCATTCCCTGGGGCCTCAGCTTCCTCATCCAGGTGGCAGTCCTGGGAGAGGTGAAGGTCTTTGTGACAGGTTTTCATGGACCTGGCTGGAAAGGAGAGTGACTTCTCCCCACGTGTCACGGATGCGAGCTTGTATCTAAATGGAGCCAGCTGACTGAGGGGGACTGGGACGTGTCGTGCCAGGCTGAGCAGCCGCTCTCTGCTCTATCTGTGCAGCATATTGGATGAGCACGGGTCAGGGCCTCACTCAGGTGTGGTGGCATAGCCATCATTCTGCTTCTTTTTTATACAGTTGGACCAGGAAAGCTTAGAGCAGCAGATTAGTGTGGTCAAGGTAAGTTAATGAGTTTGAATCTTGGCTCCAGTTCTTACTAGATATGTGAAAATAGGTTCTATATCCCTTAACCTGTATGCCTATAAAGTATTTAGTAGTGCCACTTGCCTGACTATCCAGTAAATGTTAACTATCAATGTTTATGGTGATGATGAAAAACATGATGATGACATTAACTATTTTGCCAACATGGTCATGTTAGACCTTTGTGTATAAAGCAGCCTTAAATCCTGATGTTTTATATTTTACCTTGTCTCTTAGAACAGAGTGCTCCCCAGCCAGGCAGGCCAAAGGGTACTACTATTCAATTGTAAATAAAGAATACATTTGTGCATATATTTATGAATGCAGACAAACACATACATACTAGTAGTACATGCTTGATTACATATAATCAGCAGGAGAGCAGAGTGACAAAGATTTTGGACTTTAGAGTGGGACAAACTGGGGTATGAATCCTAGTTTCACTTTTTGATAGCCATGTTACTTATGATAGGTCATTTTACATGTTTGAACCTGAGTTTCTTCATCTATAAATGTTAAATAAAATATTTATAAAGTGCTTAGTGAAGTAACTAGTCCATAGGATTCTCATTAATATTAACCAATTTTAAATTGTGAGTGAATATGCATGTGTGTTATTTTTTTAGTTTTGACTCATTCCATATATGACTATCATTTTTATTACTCTCTATTTCAGTAACTCTTCTAATATTTTTCCAAGCACCTGACGTAGAATAAATGAGTACTTGATGAATTTATTAAATTCATTAGAGCATCTCAGCTTTCACCCCATTTTATAAAGTAAAATTATTTAAAATAGGCACCCTTTTAAAAAAATAGGTTTTATTGATTTCAGAGAGAGGGAGGGAGAGGGAGAGCGAGATAGAATCATCAATGATGAGAGAGAATCATTGATCAATCGGCTGCCTCCTGCATTCCCCCCTTTGAGAATCAGCTACAACCTGGATATGTGCCCTGACTGGGAATCGAACCATGACTTCCTGGTTCATGAGTGGCTGCTCAACCAAGGAGCTACACTGGCTAGGCATCCTTTTTATGGGTATTATCTGACCTCACAGATTTTTAGGAAATTCCAGAGTAGAGTCAGCTAGACCTTGAAATAGCAAAAATTATTGATGACCTTGTGCTGAGTACACAAAAAAGATTTCCCAGGGAACTCTCGCTCAAATGGACAAAGTAGCTCTAAACAAATCACTCAAGTTGTATGATCAAAGTGATCAAAATGCAGATGATTATAGCGTTGATGTAGAAGAGGGAGTATTTGACTCAACTAAATACTGTAGTACCACCACCATGATGTGAAGCGTCTTTGCATCGTGTCCTTTTCATGTCAACAACATATGCCTCTGTTTTAGAAGAGAAGGATCACAGGTGTGAATGATCAAGATCCCCCCGTCTTTGTCAGGGATATACAAAAGGATGATGATCCACGGCAATGTGCTGTATTTAGAGTGTCTTTTTTCCAGAGTGCTTGGACCACTACAGAAATTATCTCAGCCGTCCTCCCAACCACCCTATTAGAGAGATATTTTCAGAGACTGTTATCCCAGTTTTAAAGTTATCGTGGCTGAAGGCCTAAGGCAGGGTCAAAGCTGGAAGTGGAATACAGGGGTTTTGAATCCCTTGCCAAAGCTGTAACTATTTGAACAGCAATGAAAATAAACATCTTATATCCAAGGACATAGCTTGGTGTTTTGTGCACAGAGTTCAAATAAAAGTATTCCCCCCTTTACCCTTTCAAGGTAGAAGTAAATAGATCACCAAATTCCAGGGTGGGATGCAGTGACTGCTAGAATAGGATTTGTGTCTATGGGACATGGAGAGAGGGTTTTGTATTCCTCAAGAGGAGCAGAAATGAGCCCACAGCTCTCTGGCCATTTGCCATTTGATAAAAACCAGTTCAAATGTACTTGAAATGGGTATTCTGTGTGATGGCACTGATTAAACCATGTGATCTCCAGAGCAACACTCTAACATACATACTCCTTGTTAAATTTAGAGTGGAGATCTCTTGAGCCTTGGGTTTAGACCTCAATTCTACCACCAATTAGCTCTCTAGCCTTTCAAAAAGTACATAATTTCTATGAGCCTCATTTTCCTGATAATACATACCTTCTTAGTGGAGTTTTGAGGATAAAGAGAACTAATTTCATAGATGAGCTCAGTAAACCTTAATTCCTTAAGTAGAACAATTTTCTGGTCCCCACCTACCACAATCCTTAAGATTCTAGAGCAGCAAAAGCTTTGTGATTTTCTGTTTGACTATATATATATTATATTGAGCCATGGTATCCTCTTCTAATATTCCCCCTCACTTTGATAGAAGGAACAGGTTGAATATGAGAGGGGCTTGCCCAGGAACTGAAATTTGTTATGACTGTATCAAAGAATCATGGGAGCCTCTCAAGATCCAGCCCTAGTCTACCATCTGTTTCTTTTGAGTGACCTGCATTTCAAACACTCGTATGTGAAATCATGAAGGGCTGTGAAAAGTAGAAAGATGAGGATCTGTGTGAGTTTTTGGAAGCTTTTGCTAAATCCATACATGTGGGACAAACATAAATAAAGATTCCTTTTTTTGGTTTATATACAGTAGCCATATAAATAATGCTAGCAGCAATTGGAAAATGGAATGTATGCC
Organism: Murina feae; assembly: GCA_004026665.1. Taxonomy (NCBI): domain Eukaryota; kingdom Metazoa; phylum Chordata; class Mammalia; order Chiroptera; family Vespertilionidae; genus Murina; species Murina feae. The sequence goes on along the minus strand of PVJC01000269.1, from coordinate 130,588 downwards.
AATATATTCTGCTAGTAGAATGTAAGTGACCACTGCCAAATTGAATTACTCCAGGAAGACCTGTTGAAAGAGGAGACTCTTAAGGAAGAAGAAGGGTATTGTTACACAGTAGAAAGGATGGAACAAACATTTTTTCTGAACTGGAAGAATGCTGTGTTGGGAAAGGGTGTGAACATGTTTATGGGGGAGAGTTGCATTTCAGTTAGGTGAGTAGCATTGAACTGTAGTGTTGGTGAGTGGGGGGAAGCCAGGCCTGGGTCCATTGACCTGAAGTCCTTTTTTATTCTCCTGGTATTTGTATCACTATTCCTTTCTAAGGGGTGTGACTAGTGATTCTGTTGGTCACTCACAAACCTGGCATTTGTTGCTAATAACTTTGAAGCTTAAAAATGCAGCCCAGCCCGTGTGACTCAGTGGTTGAGCATTGACCTATGAACCGAGAGGGCATTGGTTCAATTACTGCTCAGGGCACATGCCTGGGTTGTGGGTTTGATCCCCAGTGGGGCAGTGGGGCAGTGGGGCACGTGCTGGAGGAAGCCAATCGATGTTTTCTCTCTCATCATTGATGTTTCTACCTCTCTCTCCCTTTCCCTTCCTTTCTCTAAAATCAATAAAACATAGATATTTTTTAAAACGCTAGCCAGTGACTTCATGAACAGTTGTTTTAGAAACCTAGCCCTGAGGGGAGGTCCTGTTGCTGTCTAGGAAGTATTTTCATTTGTTGGTGGCAATTCAGTGACCTGTTGTGTCCTCTCTCTCTGCCTGTTTGTCACTTGCTTTCTTTCTCAGTCAAGATAAATTTGGGATGGGGGACTGGAGAGCAGCTTGGACAGTGATAGTTTTGCATTTCAACAGTGGAATACCTTGCAGTTACTACAGTGGACATGATAATGTAAAACCCAAAATAAGAAAATGAGATGTTGGTTGGCCTGCATTTTCATCTTCAGGTTACTGTGTAATTCTTACCTACAGCCACAAGGAAAGCATTTTTCAGAGACTTTGAGAACTGAAGGTCCTTTCTGTAAGGAAATGCTTTTTAACCTAGTCTTCTTGTTCTCGTGTAATTTTCTCTCTTTAACAAAGCCATAATAACAGTGGCCCAGGCAGCTTTCTAGTTAGTATGAGTAATGTGGTTACTATATTTTATATTTTTATTTTAATATGTTTTATTTGCTGTGATTCTTTTTTTTTTTTTTTTTTGGTTTCAAAAATAGTTGAATAAATGTAACTCAAAGACTGGTGCACACTGCATCCTCTGTGGGATACAATGCTGCAGGAATACTATACACAACAGGCATTCCTGCCCTGTTCCGCCCGTCCCTCCCCCCCCCCCTTCAGATTCCTCAGTGGAATAAACAGGATGTTTGAACACAGACCACTGAAAACATTGGTCAGGTTAGGGCCAGGCATTAGAGAAATTGACATAGAGTATGTATCCTGCAGGTTTCTGTCTCTAGAGTACCCATTAATATTAAGCCTGTTTATTTTATGGTGTATTGATAAGACACCAAACTAGGTAGCCAGGATGCACCTTAAATTGGTTCATTCATTTGCTTCGTTTCACAGTATGCAGACATGTTTTGAAATTTTAAATTAACAACAAAATAAACTTAAATTCCTCTTGAAAGAGTAATTAAGAGCTACTTGTGTCCATGTCCTGTCATCTCTGCCAGGATTAGAGTTCATGCTGAGTATATTCCATTGAGTCAGCCATCATTCCATCACCAGCAGGGATTGCTTTTCCACGTATTGACATGTGAGGGAATGTCTGCCTTGCAGTAGCCATGGGCTTGTGCCAGATTTTGAGATCCATAGGGGCAGTGCTGGGAGCTTTTCAATTCTGAATCAGAGATCCAATTCATAATAGCTGAGCCAGGGAAACCGGGTTGAATCTGTAGCCAAAAGCATAGTAACACACACACACACACACACACACACACACACACACAACTTTTCATTTCCCTTTCCCTTTTCGCAGTGCTTTATTGCGTTAAAATTATGAGTGCCTCTGTCCATTGATCCTCTGGTGACTTTACATTGGATTCAAATTGTGGTCTCTTAGGTGAAAAGGTCAGTGTTTTATTCATTCAGCTGCACATCGATGGAGATTAACTGAGATCAGTACAAGACATTTGGATCCTGCCAGACCTAGGGCACCTGAAAGAAGTGTATTTCTTTTCTCCCTAGCCCTCAATATGCCTGCTGCAGGGGAGGATGGCCTGCTCTTCTGGGAGTGGGGGAGGGTTTGACTGGCAATGTGTTAACTGCCTCAAATCCACAGCCATAGGGTGAGTGAGAATCCCTGAGAATCAAACATGTCATCTATGTAGCATCACCTGATTTAGTGCTTTTCCTCAAGTCTGAGGTGTCTCCAGGGGCCTTTTTTCCCCTGCAGCACTGATCTTTCAATGAGGTGCTAGTGTCTGTCCTGAGCAATAACAAGGGAAAACCATGAAGTGTGAACAGCTCTTATTAGGGGTGTAAATGTCATTAAGGCTTTTGTAGCCTTCTCTGCAATCTGCAAGCTCTTGTCAAGAGGGTGACTACTGAAGCCTCCTTTAAAGTCATATAAATGGAATTGAGATGATGAACTTTTACATTTTAATTAAGCAAAGCCATTAGCTCCCTTTGCTTATGCAGTTTTTGTAGGAAATCATGCTTGTGTCTGATAAAGATAGCCCTCTAAGGTAAAAGTGTTAAAAATCATCTATAACATTTAAAGGATTTGAAAAATATTTGGTTTCCTCTAAAGCAAAGTTTTAGGTAATTTTTAGCGTTTGTGAAGAGCAGACATTTCTCTTATTTTAATTTTATAAGGACCCGAGTACCCATGTACCTGATCATAATATGTGTATTTTCATAGGTGGTATGGGGAAACACTAGTAGTTACGTTAGTGAGTAAATCAGTCTGCATTAATGAAAAGTCAGAAACATATAATGTTCAAATGATGATTTTATTATTTTCAACACATATTCAGATATCTTTCTAATGATGAATTCCCCTTCTGTAAAATTTTAGTATTTGCTTCTGTAAACTGATTCTGCAAGAATTTCAAATTAATTTCTCATCCCTCTGGGTTGTATTTTTGAGTTACAAAAAACAAACAAACAAAAAAAAAAACACCACACAACAACAACATGTCAAATAATTGAATGGTAGGAGAATTGGCTATGGAAAGAAAATTGTCTTTTTTACTATGCATATTAATTTTAAATAAAGAAAAGTGAATTGAGACATCTAGTTAAAATTTGGAGAAGGTAAGGCCAGAAAATTTACAGGCAAGTTAGAGGTGGTGAATGGAAGTTAATTATACATTACCTATTTTATTAATTTAATATTTGTAATTTAACGTGTTATCATTACTTAATGTACAGAATTTGTTTCAAATTTGATCCTCCCCTCCTTTTTTAATATCCCATTAAGTGGCAAATTTTCCTTACATTGTGTTTGTTTTTCCTATTTTGAGGGTTCGGGAAAATGTATTTATTTAAAATGTATTTATTAAGATGTATTTATTTATTTATAATAAATATTTACTTGAGTGGCTGCTGTATTCAGATGGTAAAGATGTTGACACCATGATCCTATCCTCTCTATGTATCCCTCAGTTTGGTAGATATTGGGGCTCAAGTTAAGCTAAAGAAAAGCAGAGGTAATTTGTGTACATTATCTAATCCTATCTAATAAAAGAGTAATATGCAAATTGACCATCACAAGATGGCTTCCCCCATTTGATCAAAGATGGCCGCTACAAGATGGTCAGTAAGGGAGGGCAGTTGGGAGGGACCCAGGCCTGCAGGGGAGGACAGTTGGGGGAACCCAGGTCTGCAGGGGAGGGCAGTTTGGAGGGACCCAGGCCTGCAGGAGAGGACAGTTGGGAGGGAACCAGACCTGCAGGGGAGGGCAGTTGGGGGGGACCCAGGCCTGCAGGGGAGGACAGTTTGGAGGGACCCAGGCCTGCAGGGGAGGGCAGTTGGGGGGACCATTCTGGCATGGGGAGAGCAATTAGGGGCAATCAGGCTGGCACAGGAGCAGTTAAGCATTGATTAGGCTGACAGGTGAGTGGTTAGGTGCAGTCAGTAGGCAAGAGGTTGGGAGCCAGCAGTCCTTGATTGTAAAAGGGATGACCAACTGCCCGTTTAGGCCCGATCCCACTGGTGGGATCGGGCCTAAACGGGCAGTTGGACATCCCTCAAGGGGTTCCAGATTGTAAAGGGTGCAGGTTGCGCTGAGGGACACCATCCCCAACCCTCACTCCCACTCCGTGCACAAATTTCGTGCACCGGGCCTCTAGTAAATATATATAAACATGACCTATGCTTAGAGCAATAATGAATTATATGCAAATAGCTTGTTAGGGCATATTTCCAACTTACTTGGAAAGTTAATGCTTTAAAGAATTTTAAACATATCCTAGTTGTCTTGGTTGTACTATTACTTTGAATTCTGCAATTAAATGACTGGCTGCACAAAATTAATTTTCAACCCATTCTCCATTTTTTAAATTAAAAGCATTTATTTTAGTTTGAATTATTGAGATTTTTCTGTCTGTTGTAGTAAACTCACCTATATATTAGATCACAGAAGTTAGGTAACAAAGAAGTATTTTCTTCCAGTTCATGAGCTCATAAATATTTTGACAAGTTAATAAAACCGTATTTTAAAATTCCCTTTTAGTGAGAATTCAGATATCGATTTGAACCTCATCAGGATCGTTTTGTAAAAGCTACCTATGCAGTCATTCACTTAGAATGAGAAACTTTCCATGGAATGACTATTGCCAGTGCCACTTAAGGAGTAATTGGGTCAGTTAAAATGTAGATGTTTTATGTTAAATTTTAATATATAAAATACAAATATAATTCTTTTAATTATAATAAAATAAATAACCTCAGATTTGGAATTCCTCTATATTTCCTTTGTTAGTTTTCTTCACTCAGTATGTAGAATTTTAGTTCACCTGATTGCTCATTTGCCTTATAAATAATATGTATGTGATTGAAGAAGGGGAAAGGTTGGTTCTTGTGGAATATAGTCTCAGATTTGGTGATACAGTAAGAAGGGCCATCCGACATCCCCATCTGCTCGGTCCTCTCTGTTCTCTCTGTTCTTCCTTACACCTGGATCCAGGCTGTTAATATAAATGATGATTTCTGAAGTTCACATTTTAGGACAACTTTGACAGAGATGTCTGGAATACCAGGATTATCAAAGATGTACAGCACAACCTCTTCATAAATGTTTTTTTGAGGCACCATATGGAAGGAAGCTTTACTGCGTTATATTTCCCATATGGAAAAGTATCTGAGACCTGAAAGGGGCACACCCTTGCACGGGGAATACTTCTTGAAAAGGAACTTTATGAAAGGAATGCTGCAGGATAGAGTTTTCATGTATGATTTATTCACTGGAGCATATTGCTTTGAAGGCCCAAACAGCATCCTGGGTATATGTTGTGGTTTCCCAGACCTGAAAAGTGTCTGATAGTTTAAATTTCACAAACTTTTTAGATTCGCCCATGCCACAGGACAAATTGTCTTGCTAGGAGTCTGGTTGCCATTTATTTTAGTCAAGGTTTGACTTTTGTTAAAATCATTGGATTGGGTTTCATCATGAAAGATCAGTGTCCCTTCTCCTTCATGTGTTATTTTATATTAATTAAAACTCAACATGCTAGAATTAAAACAGTGTTATGTGGTAACTACAGTGTTCTTTTACTTTTTTGAAGAATATATCTTAAAATCAATTTCACTTAGTAAATTATATAAAGCTAAGGAAGAGGGTTTGGAGGATCATGGTTCTTTTGTTGCATTCCACTTTATAGGGTTTTTGTGAAAGAGTAATTGCAGATGTTAAAAAATACACTTTGTAAAATTTTTGCAAATGATACCACAGTGTTTTGAGTGAGATGCAAGGAGAGACTCAATGTATTTATACAATGAATAATATCAGGTTTCTATAGTATATATTGAAAAGATAGTCCTTAATAGTCACTGCACATATTGCATATGACTTCTATTTGAAAGGCATTTACAGAATTAAAGCATAATTTTTCTACAGAATAAATGTATGAATGGTATATGCAGCTTCTATCCAAAGTAGTTGAAAAATCTAAATCATTATGTTAAGTATGGAACCCCTGAGCCTGTTTTCAGAAAAAAATTTCTGCTGGATAGATGTTAGTGAGAATGGTAGATGTTAATATGTTAAGTGACAGACTTTAAATATTTAGTTCTGATAAAAATAATACATTGAACAGAGAGAATTCCCTCTGTTTAATTGAACTAACTTTGAGGAGCATACAGTTCATTGCATAAAAAGACACTTAATATAAACAGATAAAAACTGCTTTTGTAGTATTCCATTGAGTAGATGTACCACAGTTTTTTAATCCACTCACCTGCTGATGGGTATTTAGGCTGCTTCCAAATCTTAGCTATGGTAAATTGTGCTGCTATGAACATAGGGGTGCATATATCCTTTCTGATTGGTGTTTCTGGTTTCTTGGGATATATTTGGATCACTAGGTCGAATGGAAGCATGGAGGGAGATGGTGAGCATTATGCTAAGCAAAATAAGTCGGTCAGAGAAAGATAAATATCACATGTTCTCACTCATTTGTGGAATATAATCAACAACATAAACTGATGAACAAAACAGATCCAGAGACAGAGAAACGTCGATCAGATGTTCAAACCTCAGAGGGAAGGTAGGAGAGGGAGAAGGTAAGGTGGAGAGATCAACTAGAGGACTTGTATGCATGCATATAAGCATAACCAGTGGACACAGACACTGGGGGAGGGGGGGCTGAAGGCATGAACGGGGCAGGCGGGGGTAAGGACACATATATAATACCTTAATCAATAAAGAAAAAAAAACTGCTTTTGTTAATAAAAGTTTGGTTTAGAACAAAACCCAAAATTTGGCTTAGAAAATGTTTCCATATTTTAATCATTTCTTTCCCAAATATGTCTGTGAGGAAAGAGTAAAAATGTGAAGATTGACCTCTTCTCATTTGAATTAGAATATTAGTTTGGGTTAAAATTCTATGAGGTATTTATGGGATGTAAACAGAGCTTTATTTAATGTTAATGGTTACTGTGGACAGGACGTAAGTACCAGACCCTCACGGGGAAAGAGGAGTAGTTTCCCTCCTGCGAATCATGGTTATCAAAGGAAGGGAACACAAAGCAAAAGTCTTTGCTTTTGTGTTTTAATTTGTGGGGCTGGAAACAGATACTTAGATAATAATAAAAATCTACGTACGTCAGCTTATTAGTAATTTCCTTCTAAGACCTTCTGCAGAAAAGAACATTGCCAGACTTCTCAAGGAAGTTCACAAGTGGGAGTTGTAGACGGCCTTTATAAAATTTCACCGGCATTTTGTACTTTTACACAATGTTGAGTGCCCTTAACATAGTCAGCGAGACAGAAAGGTGGAGTGGTGTTGAGGAGCATTTGGAGAGGTTTGGAAAGAGGAACCAGGGACCCAAAAGCAGATCGGCAGGCTTACCGTTTTGTTTCATTGGAAGTTGATTTGTCTTTGAATGATGAGCATACTAGTTACCCACTGTTGCATTACAAACCACCTCATACTTGGTGGCTTACAACAACCACTATTTTTTTCTTATTCACAAGTCTGCGGGTCAGCTGGGAAGTTCCTTAGGGATGTAGTGCATGGATGGGCTGCAGGGGGCAGATGGGCTGGTTTGTCTGGGATGGCCGCCTGGCTGTCGGTTGAGGCAGTGGATGTTACTGGACATTGTGTCAGTCATCATTGAGCAGATCAGCCTGGTTGTATTCAAATACAGATCGGTGTAAGATTCTGAAAGAGTAGCTTAGGAGAGGGCAAGTCCACATGTGCAACCACTTTTAAAGCTTGCTCTTGCTCCATATTTACTAATATCCCATGGCCTAATGCAAATTACATAGAAAAGCCCAGAGCCAGTGTGGGAGGTGATTGCTCCAGGACATGCATACAAGGAAGCCCGAGCATTTTGGCGCTAGTACTGCAATAACCTGCCGCCAGATGAGTGCCTTGGGAAGCTTCGCGTGGTAGTGTTACCTGGAACTGAGGAGAGAGGAGTCCTGAGCCAGGCTGTCTAGTTTGGAGCAGTCACGGTAATTCCAGGAGCAATAAGACTGGCATTAGGGTAGTGGCAGGGAGAGTAAGCGACAGGGTTAGATAAACCACATGCTGACTTGATTCATAGGTGAGGGACAGAGAAGGTGCTCAGAGATTGAGTCCAGGCTTCGAGGTTGCGTCTGTGGGAATCTAGAGAACTGGAAATGTTTTGGACCTAATTATAATTATGTTTGCACTGATGGGACATCTGTGCAACTTCTTTAAACAATTTCTATTCCTCTGTCCAGAAACATTAATATGAAATGAAACTGCATCTTTGAAATTACTGCTTTTTTACCTATTGCTTTAAAATTCATGGCCTCATCCCAGTGCAAAGATGATTAAATGACAAGAAGTGTTTCATTTCATCTTTTAAAAACACATGGGCAACTTTGCTATAACAAAAAGTCCAACATTTGGAACTTCGTACTTTTATTTCTCAGAATTGAACATCTGCCTAGGACTTGTAAGGATTCAGTATATACAGGTATTTTTTAGATTGTTTTTATATTTAGAAGGATGTCAACTTTGATAAAAGTTAAAAATTTGGTGATAACAACACTTCTTTTTAAACCATTTTATGCTTCAGGTTTCAGAGCCAGAATTTGAAAGTTTTGCTCCCTCCTTCCCCTCAGCCCCAGTCATTTACTTCAGAATCTGGGGTTTAATTTCTCCAAATTGTGAATTTTTTGTGTGTATGTGAAATCATGTCTAGATTATCTATGAAAATATATAAAAGTCATCTTCCTGTTAGGTGAATAGAAAATAGTTTGGCCATGGTTTCCCTGTCCTCCTTGTGGATGGAGACCCATATTTTTGTTAAGGGCATGTGAATTACATACAAAATAAAATAAACAGAGGTACTTGAAGAAAAATAAGCTCTTATGTATAATAAATGAGAAAATGTATTTCAATTTTATATTATGGTCAGTTAAAAAAGAAAGAATAAGGGAAGGGAAAATGAATGAAGAGTGAAATAGGTAGATTTTGAAAATGATATTCTCATTTTTATTTTATTTTATTTTATCATGAAAGCAATCTGGTTCTGCAACCATGGGTACAAAGCAGATAAACTTAGGTTGCATAGTTAGATGTTCCATTTCTGTCATATGTTCTCTCATTCACACTAAAACAGGAAGACTTCCACAATCTTCCTGAAAAAGAAATATTCTCCTAACACAGAGTGGGTGGCTTTGCCAACTACTTGATGATAACAAGAACTTGTTTATTGACTTCTGGGGTTCATAACACTTGACCCTTACAAAAGGAGTTCACATGCACGGATTCACTTACTTTGGAGACATGTGGAATAGAGAGAGCAAGTTTTATCAATTTATAAGGTATTAAAACTTACCCTTGATAGTGGTGAAAAAGGTTAACAGTACCCAAAACTTGATACTCAAATCTGGATCTTTTGATATCACATCTAGAGTTCTTTTGTATCATTAAGTAATAATTATCCATTTAATATAGGACCACTTAAAGCACCTCTGTAATTATTGATTTATTTCATGGTCACAATCAAAGTCTGTACTATGTAAATTTGGATGTCTTTGAAAACAAATTTTAGAAGTCAGACTTATATTTTTTGTAGTTATATTGAAATATCTCCTATATTACTCATAAGATTGGCTGTCTTAAAATTTGATTTTTAGACTGTGTTACTCTCTAATAAAATTCACTTCCATAAAATTTTGCCAGCTGCTGTAGGAAGAACTATAAAACATTCATTTTAACTCTAGTAATATTTATCCTGCCTTTCTTCCCCTGTTGGCATTTGTAAGCTTTCTGAATGGTCTGCTATTTAGCTTCAAAATTTTCCTTTTAGTAGATGATTTACAAATAACAGTAATGTTGAAAAATGTAATATTTGTTTTCAGTTTATAAACCAAAGATTGAAAGAATGAGATTGTGGATCTACCATGTAATGTAAACAGGCAGATTTTCATTCCTAGCCAGATTTAGTTTTAAGGATATGAGTATTTGATTCACCCTGATTTTCATCTTAACAGATATTGCCACATGTTTAAGCAAAAGTAATTTATTTCTAAATTTGTTCTTACATCTTAACACCTATAGGCTGTCTTTTCTTCATTGGCTTTGATTCAGAATAATTTCAATCTTTTGTTTTATTCCTTAGGTGTATTTATATCATAGATCAAGCGACAGTTTTTTTTTAAAAAAATACACAAAGAGGTTACAATGGTTAGACTCTCATTTACTATTTTATTATAAACACAGAATAATCCAGACATTTTAAAAAAATAAATAAATAACTCTGTGCCTGTGGCTTAATCTTTGTGTTTGTTTCTGGAGGCTATGCAGGGTGTTTCCTGTCGGAGGCACAAACCATATATTTCATTTGTCATATCTAATGTTTTTCATATCCGGATATCATGTTCCATGTTATGTTTTACAAGGCTTCATAAAAATAAGTGATCCAAATAAAATTCATAGTTATTTTAAAAAATCTGTCATAGCAAAATTATCTCTTGCTCCTCTTTTTCTCTCTCCCAAATGGATACAGATGGGATTATGAAGTTTAAATGAACGTGTGTTTTAAATGAAGTCTAACTTTCGAAATCAGTCAGTCATCTATCATTCAGCTCGTGTTATGTTGGTGAATGCTTTAAAACAGCTCTCTAAATTAAAAAATAAAAGACCTGGATTACACGTTTTCTGATTTCTATAGTGAAATACCCCACGATGGCTGATTTCAGCCAATCTGCCTCTGTACTGAACATGGGGTGGGAAGAAGTATAGCACCACTAGTATGTCGTTTTCCCACCATAAATAGAAGTAAATTACTTGAAGAGCCCAAATTATAGTAAAATGTAGTCAAATAATTACAAGTGACAAATTTTGAGTATTTATTACCTTTATTTTTAATATCATTTCTTTTACTGTAAGTTGATACAACTGAATTTATTTTTAATGTATACGTTTAACAACGAGCTTACAAAATTCCAGAACCTTTAACAATCAATTCTCTTGGGCTGGTGAGAGCTGGCTCTAGCACATGCCCTGTGATTGGCAGGCCTGGAAAAATAGCGGCGTCTGTAGGCTCTGTGGAGGAGGTGCCCCCTGTCTGGTGCCCAGGGAGGAAAGCCAGCAGTTTTCCCTTTCCGCTAGAATTCCTCAATACCACCTGGTTCTGTACGTATTGGTATTTATGTTAATGTCAGTTTTGAATGGGAATAAAATACTAGAGTCTTAATAAAAGGGCTTGGAAAGTTTTAAGATTTTTCATTGCAAGAATTATCCTTAATTCTTTCCTTTTCCTTTTCTGTGTCTCTTGGCTATTCTGTGCCTCTCAGTTAAACATGGAAAGGAAAAGAAGTTCTATCTTAACATCCCATTTGGCAGATTCTGTAGTCAGCATCTCCAAAAGCTATTCTAGTAGCAAGGTTAAGCTATTGGCATTAGTTTTTCTCAACAGGATACATAGATAATGAATGTGGAAGATGAAGTAGTACCTATGTTCTTACAAAAGAAAATAAACTTGAGACTTCTAAAATTGCTGATACAAATGGCCAACTGAGGTACTGAAATGAACAGTGTACAGTTAAAGAATTCAATGCAACTAATGGCTGAGGGTTAAATGCATTTTTGTCAAACTTTGCTGTTAGTTAAAAAGAGAGGTGAGCTTCTTCCTATATTGCTACTGGCAACTAATAGGTGGTATTACTCAAGCATTTTTGTATAAAAATAGATGTTAAAATGTAATTGATTTCTTTCAGGGAATAAAGAAATCCCTAGACAAATTCATTTAGATGGGTGGACAAAATGCTGGTGTGCATGGCTAAGAAGGAAAATTGGGCATACTTTGTGTATAATCCTGTGGGTATTAATTCTGACCAGATCACACAGTAAATAATGTTAACTGTCATAAAATACACACAGCCAGGGTTTGCACCATATGCTTTATAATTATTTTTTTGCCACTTCTTTTTTTGTTTGTTTGTTTTTACTGAAATGGAACCTACTGATAGCTCTGTGAAGTTATGTTTATATAAAAGTAAATTACACTTGTACTTTAACACACTTGGCTTCACAAACCAGTGTCTGTAGGCAGTTTTTGTTTTTTAAAAAAATTAGCTGGAAGAAAAGCTTTTCTCTTCTTCCCTCGGCTATTCCCCCAGAGACATAGTCTCGAGCAGAAATGCGCTGTAACGTCTTCATGCCCTGTCCCTTCCTTGCACGTGGGAAGGAGGTGCCCTTGGAATGCCACCCCGAGGAGGGGAGGGCCTAACCGCGGCACTCCCAGAAAGCAGTTGCCTTAAGCTGCCCTAGAGTGGCCTGTGAGGCGGAGGCTGCTGTGGTCTCCTCGTCTGTTTGTGTTTTTCACCTGCCTGCTTGGGAGGGTTTAACACTGTCAGAAGTAAAAGCTCAAAGCTCCCTTAGAACATTTAGGTAATTTTTAAAACTGTTATTATTTTCATAATCACCCTCTCCTCTTGATCTCAGGGGAGGCTGGGAGCCCTTGATTGTCTTTAATAGAGCGTATGAAACTGATAGTGCCAATGGGAGGTGGGTGGCAAGTTTCGTAATATGCCAGCTTCTGCCCCCTCCTATCCCCCGCCCCTGCCCTGCTCAATTGCTAAACATGTCTCTTGGCAGTTCTGACAAAGTCCATAATTATCAGGCACCGGGAGCCCTGACTGCAAAACCGCTTCTGCATGACACCTGTCCAACTCTTGCTCTCCTCCTGCACCTTCTCCTGCCTCGTCTTGCTGGCTGGCCTGGCGTCAGAGCCACAGTCTGCCTCTACTGAGCTCATTTCTTTCCTGGTCAAATTCTCAGACACCAGGAGTGCAGGCCACACGGTTTACAACATGCACAAGGTTTGTGTCGTAACCTTTCACACAGCAGGCCTTTCAGAGACTTTGGGAATGAACGGGAAAGTTAATGCAAACAGTACTCCCGGCCTGGCGTTATGGTTTCCGTTTCCCCTATATTAACTTCCTTTCCTGCTCTTCACAGATTAGTTTAGGCAAATGTGATCTTTTTTGTGAAAGCACATCTTGACTGCCCTCGTCTCTTCTAGACAGAGAAAGGTTGTTCCGTTTTTACAGATGCCCGAGGAAGAGAACGAGGGAAGCCTTGTTGACTTTCAGAGTGCTTAGTGGTGCTCCTGGAAGCAAACGCAGGAACAGAGAAATGTACAATGGTTTTTGAAACTTTTACTCCAGAATGTTTCGGTAAAGTGAGGCTATTGATTCTGAGTTTTGTGGATGAAAGAAACCTTGAAGATGCAGCTGTATTCCGTGAGAATACCTGCGAAGAGAAGAGTTGTGCAAAAGAAAAAGTGGACAGCTAAGCCACTTGACCCCTTCCTGCTTAAGCACAGTCAGCTTTTGAAATGCTTTAAAAATCTTTGTTTTTGAGGGAGAGGTCCTAGAATTGGTTTTAATGGACTAATGGTTCAATGTTTGTAAAAGATCAGAATTAGTATATACCTTCCTTTTTTGGGACACTTTGTTTTATGAATGTTGTACTTAGAAATTATGATCTGATATTTATTTATAAAATTTTATTCTGAACAATTGCTAATTTATCTTCTGCTATTACAAAGGTTTGACTAAACCTTTTTTCCTCAATAGAAACAAAAAAAAGATTACAGGTTGGTAAGATAAATTGGGGAAATGTCAAAATATATGCAAGTTTCTTTTCAGATATGTGTTGTTTGCTTATGAATCTAATACAAGATTGACATTGCAGTAATATGTAATTCAAAAAAATGAGAGCTGTTCATAGTTCTTTTCCTCAGAGACAACCCCTCTTATAATTGGTGTACAGTTCGTGTATTTTCATGCATATATAATCCTAATTAATTCTTATTAATAAAAATAGATTCATTTTGAATTCATCTTTTCTTATAGCTCACTATTTAAAATTTTAATGATATATCCTACTTTTTGGAACAGACTGAAAATGGCTGCCTCCTCTTCCCCCAAATATTCATGTCAAATCCCCGAAACCTATGAATGTTACCTTATTTGGCAAAGGATTTTTGCAGTTGTGCTTAAAGCTCTTGAGATGAGATTATCCTAGATTATCTGAGTAGGCTCTAGAAACTATCATATGTATCCTTATAAGAGAGGTAGAAATTAGAGGCAGATACAGAGGAGAGGGTGATGTGAAGATGGAGGCAGAGATTGCAGTGATGGTCCTGTAAGCAAAGGATGGCAGCAGCCACCAGGAACTAGGAGAGGGGCCTGGAGCAGATACTCTCCCAGGGCCTCCGAAGGAGCACAGTCCTGCCAACATCTTGATCTCGACTTTGGCCTCCAGGGCATGGAAGAAAATAAATTGTTACTGTTTTGAGTCACTAAGATTGTGAAAATTTGTTATAGCAGCTCTTAGAAACTAATACAGGCCTCTTTCCATATCAGTATATATAGATCTTAGGCATTCCTTTTAATCTCCATATACTTTTTCCATTGTGTGGATACACCCTAATTTATTTACATAACTCTTTATTTAAAGATAACTGGCTTGCTTCCAATATTTTGACTTTACAAACATTGTTTTATGGAATATCCTTATACGTAAGAATTACTGTGCCTGTTTAAATATTTTATAGAGTAACTATTTGGAAATAGAATTGTCAAGTCAATAAGTAGGTACTCATAAAACAACTAGAGTCCTGGTGCACGAATTTGTGCATGGGTGGGGTCCCTTGGGGTGGCCTGTGGGGATCAGGCTGAAATCCACAGTCCAGTGCTGCCTGGGCTCCTACCTGCTGCTCCCGCTCATCCTGGCCCCACTGTGCCTGCCAGGGGCTCGTGCCCAATTAGGAGAAGCTTGTGCAACCACAGCACTGCTTGCCAGCCTTGAACCCTGTGTCTGGTGCCCTCCTGAGGGGAGTGGCCTGCAGGATCAGGCTGAAATTGGCTCTCTGACACCCCGAGGGGTCCCAGATTGCGAGAGGGTGCAGGCCAGGTTGAGGGACCCCACCAGTGCACGATCGGGGCATGGGAGGACCGAGGGAGAACTCTAGGGTATGTCCAGTCCTGTCTCACCCAGTCCTGATCGGGGCTGACCAGCCAGGGAGGGACATGGCAGGTTGGCCAGCTGGGGAGGAACCATGGGAGGGCTCCAGGGAGTGTCCAGCCCATCTCACTCAGTCCCAATCAGCCAGACCCCAGCAGCAAGCTAACCTACCAGTTGGAGAGCCTGCCCCCTGGTGGTCAGTGCATATCATAGCGACTGGTTGATAGGTCAACTTTCTGCCCCCTGGTGGTCAGTACATGTCATAGTGACTGGTCAACCAGTTGACTGTCTGTGTGTTCCCTAGTGGTTAGTGCACATCATAGCAAGCGGTTGAGCAGCCTTAGCATATCATTAGCATATTATGCTTTGATTGGTTGATTAGTCAACTGGTCACTGAATGACGGGACACTTAGCATATTAGGCTTTTATTATATAGGATTATATTTTGGAGTAAATAATATATTCAATATGTACACATAGGTGTCCTTGCAACCCAGTTGCCCCATTATTCATGTTAGACATGACCCCTTTTATTAGTGTACTAGAGCCCAATGCACGGAATTCGTGCAAGAGTAGGCCTTTCTTCTCCCGGCTGCTAGCACCAACTTCTCTCTGGCACCTGGGACCCAGGCTTCCCTCTGGCTGCTGGAAGGCACCCAGGACCCCAGCTCCCTTCTGAGCCCCTGATTCGTCTGGAAGGACATCTGGTCTAATTAGCATATTATACTTTTATTATTATAGATTATATTGTATATCCTTACAGAAATAGTCTATAACTGTATATATAAGTATTACTTTTTCTTCTTTACACAAAGAAATGAATAGCATAGACAATTTGGGCATTGTATTCCTTGCATTCTTTCACTTTGGTGTATCATGGAGAGAGAAGCTAAAGTGGTTGCATATATTGCAGTTATTTATTGAGTGTATCTTATGTATTCTACAAAAGGTTTATATTAATTTATACTCCATTAGCAATATGACTTCATTTTCTAAAATAAGACCGATTCCCAAATATCACTTTTTTCATTGTGGTAGAAAAATATATAAAGTCATAGTAATTTTCAGATCTTATAGAAATGAGAATGTAAAAATTTGTTGAAGATATTTATTCTCATAGATTTTTTTCAACTCAATATATCTTGAGCTTCCAAGGTTTTCTGAACATTTGAATTGAGAAGAATAACTTAATGTCGATTTTCTGAATATTAATATATGTGTTTGTTTTCATAGTATCTACTTTAGTTTATGTTCCAGAGTCATGAGAGTAGCATTAATATTAGTTCATATCAAAGTATCAGATGTTATATTTACTCATATGTAAAATATAATAACAATTGTTTCAATTATTTTTAAGCTATTATAGTTTCTTTTCATATTTGAAGTTTTCTTTTTTCTAATTTTGCTATCCCAAATTCAATGTACTCTTGAAAATACAAGATGCATTTGGCATCTGTTCTATTGTTAAAGCCCTCAGGAAAAATTATAAAGCTATTCTTGCAAATTCGTCATTATTATTATTAAGAACTATATTTCACCTCATGGTTTTATCAGCCTTTCTTCACCTCTCATCTGAGCTTTGGGATGACATTGCCGGAATTCCTAAGCAAGGCGGCATTGCAGTCTTACGTCTCCCACCTTAATTTGTAGCGATGCCTTGCATTGGGGTGACAGGCAGTTATTCGTGCTTGAATAATCCAGGTTTTGAATTCTACAGTTTGTGGCATCCATATAATGCTTAGCAATAGGTACAGCTGTTAACTATTCACTTATAAATAATCTTTTCCCCTTCTCAACCTGTCTCCCAAGTAGTGTACCTGTCACCATTAATAACTCTTCGGCAGCTCCCAGGTGATTTGACCCATCAGTTGTCTTTCACAGAGTGGTGGTGTGCTGGCCTGCTGTTGAAGCTTATGTGGGTTCCTTCAGCTATTCGGTCACCCCTGCAGCCGCATTGTTGCGAGTCCTCTGACTGCAGGGAAGTTGCGTTGCTGGGCTTCACGGGGAAAGCATTGCATGTGGGGCCAGAGATGATAGGACCTCCCAGTTAGACCCCACAGCAGGGCAACAAGTGCGGGTAGAGTGGGGGAGGAGACGGGTGGTGAAGATTCAAGCACAACATTCCTCTTTCCTCTTTCTTTGATGCCACACCTGCACATAGCTGTTATGGCATCATTCGTCATCGTCTGGTATTTTGAAACTTGGGGTTGTTGTGCTTGATCTGATGAGTGGGTCCATCAGGTGTGGCATTCTGCCTATAGCTAAAGCTTAAAATTGAGTCTAGCGGCTGTAATTCAGAAGATGGGAACTGCCCCTTAAGAAGTTCTTTGGCTGTTTTGTGGTTCTTAAACTTAGACATGTGTCATTTGCCTCCACTGTCTCTTCCTGAAATGGGTTGCTCCCAATAGTTCTTCAGGCTAATTTCTACCTGCCTGTAAGTCTCAACTTAGCCATAACTTTTCCAGGAAATTGCTGCTCTTCTGCATATTCGGCATCAGCTGTACCACTTCAAGTGCCCACATGATGATATTTATTTACAAAATTTTATTTACAAAAATTACCTGTTTACTTCTCTTTTTCTTCTACTAGATTGTAAGTTCTTTGATAGCTGGTTCTTCATGTTGTTTGCTATTTCCACATTGTGAGTACATCATAGAACCTCAATATGTTTGTTATGAGAATGAAAGCTTATTTATTATGAACTCACTTTCCATTGACATACCATGGTCATATCAAGAGGGAGTTCAGGTAGTAAATTATGGGTATATATGGTCTCCCATACATTGTGCTAGTACCTGGTGCAGATGGGAAAACATTTCAGTTGCTTATTGCCCCTTTAGTGAGTGATTAATGTCCTTTTCTTTATCTGAGAATCTATCTTGGCAGTACTACAGGATTTCTTTAGACATGGCACAGGAAATGGCAGAGAATAAGGTATCCCAAGGCAAAAAGAGCATTAAACTGTATCTGGAAAGTAATCCTACTATTTGTGAACACAGACTACAGTGTTAAAATAAATCTTCCAAGGAAGTAAATTGGGCATTATATTGGTTAGGTTTTCATTTGGAAATGGATTCACATTTCAAATTATCTTTGCTATTCTTATCTCACTGAGTGCAGTGAAATAGAAAAGTGATCAAATATCTAATATGAAGAACAATACCATAAATATGAATTCCTATAATTTGGACATAGAAATACACATACCATGTATACATATAATTTATGTATGTATGTATAATAAAACTAGAGGCCTGGTGCACGAATTCATGCACAGATGGGGTCCAACCAGCCCTGATCGGGCAGGGACGACAAGGAAGAGGGGATGGTGGAGGTTGACCAGCCAACCACACTCCCTGGTCAAGTTCCCTGTCAAACTCCCAGTCGAGGGGACAATTTGCATATTAGCCTTTTATTATATAGAATGCAATAGCAATCTGAAAAGACCAAAAAGAGCAAGAATCTTATATTTTCAGGGAGGTTCTGAAACAAACAAACAAACAAAAAAACAGCTCAAAATGAAGTCTTTTAATTTACTTTCGTAAGGGCAAGGGCAACTGTGCCTGTAAGAACTTACACTGTTTGGTAGATAGAGTGATAAAAATTTAAGGTGAATAAAAAGATATTTAGCTATAAGTTCAAGAATGACAGGCCCTTCTTCTGATATATAGAATACATTTTTAAAGTAATAACATATTTTGAAAAGAAATAGATGCTTTTGTAAAAATAAATTTTAGAAAGGACTGTGTAGTTGAAAGCAAGTCTTTGATATTGTCTATGCATACAAAGCACATATATTCCTCTATTTATTTAATAAAAGTGGTGAGAGAGGATACAATCAGCACATTACTCCACACTTTTCATTTTTCCCTTAATAATATATCTTGTAAACAATTTTATATCAGCACATAAAGAGCTACCTCACTCTTTTCTAACAGCTGCATTGTATGGATGTGTCATGATTTATGTGCTTCTTTCCTCTCACACTGATAGGCAAAATGTTGAAACAAGTTTTTTGATCTTTCATATTCTGGTAGGTGATAGGGGATAAACAGTAGTTGCATTGCTTTAATTTGCATTTTTGTTAATGATGAGTAAAGTTTACTCTCTTCTTATGATTATCATTTATTTCTTTCTCCATTTTTGTAATCTCATTGTTAATCCTTTTCCTTACTAATTCTTATCACTTAAAAAAAATATATTAAGGAAAGTAGCCTGCAGTCTGTCTATGGTGTAAATATTTCTTGTTAGTTCGTCTTTAGGACTTTACTTTGTTTTTGACTTTCATTTGTTTTTGCCGTGTAGGTGTTTCCATTTTTTTTTTTTTCAATCATGTTTTTCAGCTCGGATTTTTATGTTTCTTGAGTCAGCAAAAGTAAGTTGTATAGGGATTGTCTACATCCTTCATCTGGTGGTGTATTATTTTAGTGACATTTGATTATCTAAAGTATGTAAAACATTTTCAAAAGATTATTACATATACAAACAGCAGGGTCCTAATTAGCAAATCTGTTTTTTAATCTAAACTTTTAATAATTTTTAGGTGAAAGTGTATTTAGAATAAGAAACTAACCCCCCCAAAACAAACAACAACAAAAAACACAGAAAATTACTAGTCATAGGGATTCAGACCTATTTCTTCTTATATCTCCTTAAATAATTTACTAGAACGTTGTACTTGGAAATTCTTCCTAGATGTACTTGGAAAATGACTCCCTTTCTCCACCTACAATGTTCTACATTCTTCAACACCCTAAAACGACCAAGGGTCTTGGGCAGATGAGAGCCTTGGACCTAAGCCTCCTTAGTTCTTTGGCAAACCTACTTCTGGAAACTTACTTCATTACCATTTCCTGTCTTTAGCAGCTTAGCAGTCGGTCCCAGGACCAATGGCTTTGAGGGGCTCATCATCAATTGTTCCTACTGGCTTCCTTGTAATTTTATTTAATACTAGAGGCCCGGTGCACAAAAATTTGTGCACTCGGCGATGGGGGTGGGGGGGGAGCTCTTGCAGTCTGGGAACCCTTGGGGGATGTCCACCTGCTGGCTTAGGCCCGCTCCCTGGGCGATCTGACCTAAGCTGGCGGTCAAACATCCCTCTGGCAGCCTGGGAACTCTTGGAGGATGTCCACTTGCCAGCGGGGAACAGGCCTGAGATGCAGTTGGACATTTTTAGTACTGCTGAGGAGGCAGGAGAGGCTCCAACCACCACTGCTGTACTGGCAGCTGTCAGCCTGGCTTGTGGCTGAGCAGAGCTTTCCCTGTGTGAGTGCACTGACCACCTGGGGCAGCTCCTGCATTGAGCGTCTGCCCCCTGGTGGTCAGTATGTGTCATAGTGATAGTCATTCCCAGTGGTTCTGCTGTTAGGGTCAATTTGCATATTACCCTTTTATTATATAGGATTATTGTCTTTATCATGATTCACCTCTCTCACCATGTGCAGTGTTCTAACCTCAAATGTTTACTGACTGACAAGGAGAAAAGGAAGAGGATGAAGAAGCAACTAAATTCACAGCAAATCCCATATGGTAGTCTTTTTTTCTGTTTTGTTTATTTGTTTTGTTTTTTTTTAGGGGAAGCTAAAATCAGAATTCTAAAATAGTACAGTTAAGTGATCTTTTCAATCTATATTCTGTTGTTTTGCTGAAAAGATTGTACATTTTTGGGGTCATATTTTGAAGAGGATTTAATAGGATTCGTCTTCACAGTTGTTTCAGAAAATAATTTCATTACCTGATGTCAATCCATAACCAAAGACAATCCCCCAAGCCTCTTCTGTTACATTTAGAGCCATTCACATTGTTATAGCTCTGCACACATGCAAATAGGCACTGTAGTCTCTCTTTCCACCTTGGCTTCCATGTTTCTCCTTTAGCTCCTGGTCAAGTGCATAATTAAAAGATGACCTGAGGGTGAGGTGGGAGTGAATTCTTGGGGCACCCAGCGTTGATTATGGAGTTTGGACTTCCTTAGGGTTCTAGGCCTCATGGCGACTTTCCTGGGCAGCTGGGAGTTAAAGGGTGGGTGGTTTTGAGTTTTGGCATCTTTCAGCTGTTCTTCAGGAGAATAGAAAGTGCCTGTGGAGCAGGTCCAAACCAGTGGATGTTGAAGAGAGGAAACAAAAATACCAGCTAAAGAACATTCTTATGTGACTCAGTTGTCTTCAGTTGCATTAAAGGACAGAAAGAGGAATACATACTGTGCTTTATTGTTTTTAACTTTAAAACTCTTTTAAAAAATTTCCAAACCTTGAAAAACATAGAAATGACCTTCAGGCCTATTGGCTCCCACCATTCAGTTTATCAAGTCTCTGTCACACCCTTCCCCCTCCACGTAAAATGTCCAGAGGGAAGTGTGAAAAGCATCAGAAAGTCTCCTTTATGCCAGTTCAGCCTTTTAGTCGTTTGCCAGCACCTTCATCTCTTCATATGTTTCTAGCTAAGGTCTAACATGGCACAAAAACCCGACAGCAATGGAGACCAGATGCCGGTATTTCTTCTCTGTCACTTGGCTGCTGAGCAGATGGAATTTATATCAATCGGGCATGCTAGAAGGAAGAGGCCGTGGCAGCCAACATGTGGAACTGGGGCTGAGTGACATTTCTGCTAATGTTTTGTCCTTGTAGAACATTATGCTTCCTCTTTGCTTATGAGCTGTGGTTTTCCTGACTCAGACAAGGTTCCAGCTCCAGCTGGAATGGCTGTCGCTCTTCCCCTCTCCCCAACCCGCCCCCCCTTTTGGGAGTGCTGGGAGCTATGAAGGAGTGGTGGGGTTTACACAATGGAGCTCTTTATTAAAATACCTGACATCTGCATGCAATGCACCAAAATCATCTTAGCCCAGGCCGAGGAATGCGCCAGGCATCACTAGTCACTTTTTGTCTAGTGCCGTGTGCTTGTTTGATTTATATAATGAGTGAATGCCTCTGGCAAAAGAGGACGTGGAGCATGTTATTGGAGGGAAGGACCTTTTTAATTTTTTCCAAGAAGCATTGTCATAGAGAGGCCTAAAATATGAGTATTTAAAAGCTATTGAAGCTATCACATGGATTTCTTGCTGTGGTTTAAAAATGTTTGCTCGTTACTCCCCTCTCCTCCTTCAAGGTAAGATCAGAAAACTAAAAAATCCCACTGTGACATGATATGAAGTGTCTACTGTGTGTAGGAAGTGGCACTTTAAGGCACCTCATGTTGTAAAGAATCTCTAAAAGGAAAACATAAAATCCATGTTTTTAAAAAACAAAAGCACACACATAAAAAAGGAGTTGGCAAGCTTCTAATTCTAGTCCCCACCCTTAGAAAAGTACATATGCTTTTTGTATGAGAAATGTGTATACATGCACAGATCGTTATTATGTTTTCTAATCTAATGATGTAAATCATTTACAGTTACCTATTTATGGCAAGTAAGAAAATACTGCCACGTTAATACACCATTTTAGAATGCACTGAAGTGTCGTGGAATTGCTGCTTATGCTGCAAAATTATCAACTGCTTCCCCGTTCCTACTTGGTCAAGTCCGTTATTGCTTGGTGGAAATTTGACTTGAGGTTTTTATTTGGTTGCCCAGGGATTCAAGGAAGGACACCTGGCAAGCGAGTTGGAGAGAGATGGTGCCTCTACTATTTTTGTCTCCCTCCCCTCCCCCCGCCCTGCCCCATCCCACTTCTTTTTTTTTTTTTTTTTCCCCAAAAGCAACCACAGGCAGATTTCTTCCAAATACATTGGCCGAATGTATTCTATCTTGAAGAACCTTCTAGAAAACTTTTAGGGAAACCTGGCCATTTCTATTCCTTTAGGAAACCTAAGCCCTTTGTTTTTAGTGATTCTCCTGCCTGGGTATTCCTCCTGGTGTCTCATTGCATGGTGTGGTGATGGGCCCTATAGCTGGCTGCTTTAGGATGGAAGTCAACCCATGTAGATTGGGTAGAGGCTGGGGTCGAATACTAATAATGGTATGTCTGGAGAAAGTGCCAATCCAGTCTTTCTTGGAGGAAATTCTTCAAAATTGCCACAGACCTTTGTTTTCTTTACTATTTTCTTACCCATCCTTGTGCCATAAAATTTGAGCACAAGACTTCTTAGTTATTTAAGTAGCCTGACATAAGGAACCTATAGTAATGCAGCATATGCCTGTAGTGTATGTATTTACAGTGGAATATGGAATTTAAAAAAATACAAATATTTCTCAGTATGCAGATTTTAGCTATCTGTACTTAAGAATGCAATATGTTCAGAGAAATTATTTAGATTGGGCTGTTTGAATGAAAGGAACTCTCCCTTTGTACTTTCTTAAGTGCTACCTGATAATGTCCTATCTCTTGCTTTCCAAAATTCTTGCTTTCTGAACCATGATAGTCCAAACACAAGAACAGGATAGACAGGGAGAAGTGCCTTCACACTCAAGGACATCGTATATGCTGGAGGAATGAGACTCTTTTGCTCTCAGTTGAAATCAAGCCTTACACCAATTATTTTCTTGCTCATTTTTATACCTAACCCTTTCAGCTTTTTGAATCTTCAGTTTCTTTCTTGTTCAAGATAGTCTTCCTTGCTTTCCTCCTCCTCCCTCAAAATCACTCATATCCTAGATCACAGACCTTCCATGTTTCCTTTCCCATGACCTATATGTCAGGAATACTCAAGTATCTTCTAAGGTGGTGTTTTTGGGGGGTGTTGAATAGGCTAGGATGATTATTACACTCTTAGCTCAAGATCCCACCAAGATTTCAATCATGAGAAGTGCTTCTTCCTGGGCCGCCTGGACCTTATATGCCTGAGTACTTTAACCTGCCTGGGAGAGGAACCAAGTTCATTCTGTAGAAGATATGATAGCCAGTCGGTGGATGTCTGTCCCTCAGAGTACCTCGAGGAAAATTCTTGAAGATAACTTGATTTTTGTCCTTGGATTTTGGTCCTAGGGATATGTAGGACTTAGCAGACTTTGTTGTCAGGAGCTAACAATCTCATGGGTATGGTCATCTGACCCCTTCTGAGATGAAGGTCATTTATCTCTACCTATAAGAACACTAGGCACAGTCTTTGGTAGTATATGTCAAAGTCTAATTCTTTCTCTTTCCAGAGGTATGAATTTGAGCAAATTACTTCACTGCAATGAACCTCACTTGTCCCTTCTGTAAAATATAGATGATAATAATATCTACCTTGCAGGGCTGCAAAAACAAACCAACCAAAAAAAATGGAGTTAATAGTTGTTGAGTGTCTGGCACAAAGGAAGAACTCCTCAACTGACGGCCACTGTTGTCATTGGCGCTAGCAGCCATGGCAGCCTTGGCTGGCCTCTTGACCTGCCCTCTTTATGTTTGCTTGGTGAGCAGTATCCCCCAGTCTAACCTGACTGCTGCCTCGTTTAGTGCAGCCACTTCCAATAGAATGACTATAAAGCAAGAAACTCCTAGGCAGACTTTTGCCTATTTCTATCCAAAGAGACACTTCTTTTCTTTGGGTCCCTACTATGTAAGAGGAAGTTATCTTTTCAGTCTGCTAACAGGGATGATTTTTGCTGCAGACTTTAGCCTACTCCAAAGGGCGAGTTCCTGTCTTTTGAGACTTTACAGTGAGTGTTCAAAGTCCCTTTCCTTAAGCTGTGCCTCAGAAGCACATTGTGACACCTCTCCTTACCTTTGCGGTCCAGTCAGGCACTAGGATTTGTTATGCAAATGAAGGTCACACCTCTGAGCCACAGAGAGACCCTGGTCACTATTCTCTGTGACATTTTACAGTTGAGAGGGGCCTTGGAAGGGGGCATTCATCCCTGCCTAAAAGAAATAGGGGTAAAGCTCTTGCTAGTGCCTCCGTAAGATTAATCTGACAGATCTCCATTTTTTCCCCTTGCCCTTCCCCCCCTTCTCCCTAACCCCCAGTTTCCCGTGTCCACTGATTATGCTCATCTGTTGTAATACTTATCTATCACTTGTTGTAATACTTTAAGCAATGAAATTAAAAAAAAAAAGATTAATCTGACAGTTCTGTACGGCATGTCTCAACATAAGGACGTACTGGTAATGCACCTGAATTTTTCCTTGTTTGACCCATCGAACTATATTTTAGAGGCTTTTCTTTTCTGGTTTTACCAAATCTGACCTCTGTACCTTTTCATCTCAAATCTCGTCGTGTAACAGAAATTTTTAAGAGAACAAGATGAACAGTGGTGCAGTGGGGCATTGTATGCACAAAAGGTATGATTTTCGTTGTGAAATTTAGTTTTCACGGTAGTGTTTTAGCAAGCTCCATAGAAGTATATATAGGAAACAGTGCTGCTCCTCTTCCCCATCGTTTGCTCTTTGTGAAGTGAGTGCTAACCAGTCTGTGTTCCCTCAGACCAGTCAGTTTGTTGAAAGGATTTGGTAGAAAGCCTGGCATGAAATATTTGTGCTAAATGCCATTTTGGATTGATGTGCAAACCTCAGGTATGGTTGAGAATTGTGCAGTTACCTAGTCCATTGACCGGCTTAGAAAACTTCCAACTCTGTGACTCCTCCAACTCCTTTTGTAAAGAAAATTTTCATATGGTTCCAACAAGCCTCCACTTCACTTTGTTTATATAAACACCCTCCGACCGACTTTCAAGAAATGAAATAATGACATGAATTTTTGTCTACTCTAAGCTTTGGAGGAAAGAGGTAAACTAAGGAATTTTTGCAAATAAAAATACAGCCTGCTTTCCATCATAGGACATCAGGACAGGTATGTACATTTATTTAAGTCTTTTTTCTCTTAGTGTCATTAAAATGAACTTGTCTGTATAAATTCCATGCTAGGATTCTCCCCACCCCCCTCTTCTTTCTCCCTTTCTTTCTGGCAAGGAGTACAATTTAAAACACATACTTGTGATTAGAACTAGACTAAAAGTTCTGGCAGAGCTATACTTAAGATATCACAAAAACTTTAATACAATAAGGTAAATACTGCAGTAAATGCCAGCATTCGGTGTATAATAGCATATCCTCGCCTTTCCTTTTGCTAAGATTAACTAACATTTAATTGCCTTGCCTATGTTAAAAAAGGAAAGAAATTACCTTATAGGGGTATGCACACTCCTGAGGTTTCTCAGCTGTGAGCCCAGCCAAGCTGCCCTCCTCCAACCAGCCCCTTCACTCCTTAACACACAGAGCCTTATGCACAACAGTAAATAACCCTCCATAAATTTGAATCTTATCTCAATCTAAAGGCACCACCGTCATGATGGGGGAATGTTGTTCGTCTGCAAAACCTCAGCCAGTTTAGAACAACACAGCAGTATCCAAACTTTTCGGTTTTGTCTGGATATTGTTACTGCATGTGTTGCTGCTGCATTCCTGGGTGCCGTTTATAGAGTGATTTCTTAAACATTGGTTGTGTCACCGTGCAACAGACACTTTAAAGCAGTTTTGCTGTTTTTCTTTGGAATCAACAGAACCCAGAAACATCGATCATTTACTTCATTTATGATCAGAATTGCCTGATTATTTACTATGTCTGGAGTAAGTATAAAAGATGGCTTTTCACCGGACAATTTTAGCATGTTTAAATTATCTGGGTGAATAGATCTTTTTGGTTTTTGTGTTTTCTTCCCCCCACTTTTTTATTAAGGTAGAATTACAAAGTGTTAATATGAGATTTTTCAAATGACTTTGGATTATAAGATTAAAAAAGGCAAAAGAAACACGTTTATTAAGCCGGTCTTGTTTTGTGTGCTTCTTTGTATATTAAGACTGCATACTAGGAAGAACTGGCTGTTGGATGTAAAGAACCCTTGAGTCCTCACTGTGTGTCATGGGTGTTCAAGGTACCTTAGATACCTGTATAGATATGGTCACAAATAAATAATGCGTATCTCAGTTAATATAAGAAGGTCTCACCAGTTATCTTGAGATCCACTTAATGGTTATCCATTGTAAACTCACTTCTTTAAAAGACAGAAATTGGCTGCTTAGGTTCTTTTTTAAGTTCCCTGTAATCATGGAGCAACAAAGCATTTAACTTGAGAAAGCATTTCACGGAACAGGTACCAGACGTGGCATCATAAGGACATGGCTCTCACCAGCCCTGTCTTGGTAGGATTAAAGCACACAACACACACTCACACACTCACACACTCACACACACCCCAAGAGAGGAGAGAGGATGTATGTTAATGGGGCTGAATATTCATTAGAACCCGGCAGCCTCTGGAAGCACAATGAGGCTATGTGTTTGCCAGGCCACCCGAAAGGCAAGAGGGCATGAGGCACTTACAAACAGTGGCGCTGCACAAGCAGTGTTGTCTTTGAAAAGTTTTCATTTTCCCTTGAATCAGCTACAGTCTCTTACTTAAGGTCACTGCAGTTTGCTATCTTTGGCAGGAGGCTTCTTCCTTTTTTGGTAGTGGCAGTCTGACTTTTTTTTTCCCTTTTGGAAGTGTTTTCCTCTCAAACTGCCATTATCTTCCAAACCTGTTTCATGTTATCATTGTCAGATGCCTCTTCTCTGAGTTCCTTAGAACAAAATGTGATGATATATATACATATACATATATATATGAAATTTTTTAAAGCATGGAACTGCAAGTCATATGGTTATGATTTGAGAATGTCAAGCTTGATTTTTTTTTCCCCTCAGAGTTTTTTTTTAAAAAACGTACCTTTTTCTCTGGGCAGTGAACTCCCTGCAGAAACATCAAAGAGAATGTGTACTGGATCAAGGTGATTTTTTTTCCGACCACATCATTGCCAGCTGTGGTGTTTATGATTAGAGGCAGGCGTTCCAGACACCTCTGAGTCCTCACTAAGCGTCAGATCTTTAACAGGATCCATCCCAACTGAATGACACTAAACAGACAGCCAGAGGGGAGTTGGTGGGATAGACTGGGGAAGGGGGTGGGGGAAGCGACTTTGGTGCCTGGTGCACCCTCCAGCCAAGCTATGTAACAGGCTCAGCTAATGCCAGGCTACAGGCTGCCCAGAGGCCCTTAGTATGTCTTTCAGCACAGCTTGCATTAGCCACGGGGGCGACTGGAGCCCAGCAAACACAGTCATCGATCCTCTCTCACCGGGCTCTGGGATGTGCAATGTTTAGGTCACAGCCCGGCTGGCTTTGAAGCAGCTCGGGTTCACACTGCTGACCGCCACAGACTCGGGCTTCAGGAAGCTGACACAATTCCTTCTGGGTTCTCCATGCTTTGCCCCCCCGCAGCTAACGACATTGAATTCCCTCTGGCCGTTGCTTCCACTGGCAATATTAACACTTGTTTACGGGCCCTGTTGACGCGAGAATTCTGCAAATAGCCAGCAGTACTGCTAGCAGCAATTCCTCTTGGGTTCCTGCGACTGCTGGGCAGCTTTGCTGGTTTCAAAAACCAGGGTATGCCACTGGCACCGTGAAATCAGTGCTGTGGGGTTGCGGTTAAACGTTGGGAATTATTAACTTCAAGACGAGAGGACTAATTCCGGTGATTGCCATTAGCAGTGAAGAAAGAGGTGGTTTGGTTGATAACTACTACTACTTCAGTGTGAAAGTGTTTTTTGTTTGTTTTTTAAAAATGTCAGGAGATGGATCATTTGCTAACAGAGCCCTGTGACTCTAGAAATTCAGATTCTTTAGCAGAAAAATGTTATTACAACAACTTAAAAACAAACAAGCAACCCCCATTTGCTTATTGGTGGGAAGACAGTGAGATTTGTATGTTAACTCCAAACATCAAAAAGGTGAGTAGAGAGGAAAGGGAGTTTATGAATTTGATTTCAAAGAGGGATACAGACAGCAGCTTGTTGGTACAGAGCTGCTTTTGAGAACCACTCCTTGATTACCAGTATTTTACTTTCCTTTAAGAATTATCTGAGCAGTGGCTGTCTGAGCTGGCTGACAAAAATCATGGAAGTGTGTAAGATCCTTCCTTTTGCTCCTCTGCATTTCTCTCGCTCTGCATTTCTCCATCTTCCCTTCTTCTGGTATCATTCCAGCTGACTTTGTGGCTACTCATGTCACCAGTGTGTTTGGGCAACTATCCTTTTGTTTGTTTAGTGGAAGAAAGGGGAGGGGGGAGAGAAAGAGAGAGAAACCCTCGGTGTAAGACACATCACACATCGACTGGTTACCTCCCGAATATGCCCTGACCAGGGAAGGGGAGCGAACCTGCAACCTACGTATGTGCCCTTGAACTGGAATTGAAGCTGAGACCCTGTGTTGGCCAGACCAACGCTCGAAGCACTGAGCTACACTGCCCAGGGTGGCACCTGTCCTTTTTGAATGGTGGGGGGCACATTGGTTCTTTGCATAGAAGTGTAAAAAGTTAGTGTAAGACTGAGTAATTGTCGGGCTGTGTGGTCTGGTGTCGGAGGCAAGTCATCATGTGAAAACCAGGTAGCCCTAGCATGATCAGGAGGACCTGCATTTTTGGCTGGTGGTACTTTGATGATGACGACCACAGTATGTAACTGAGACTCTGACCTTAGGGTGACTTAAATGGTTCCCCTGCAAAGCTGTGATATCCTATTATTATCTTACAGATGAGAGTTCAGGAGATGTCCACATACATAGACAATTCCTGCTCACTTTGCCAGCAGTGTTCTTGAAAAAGAGTGCTAGTGTTGGACCTTCACAGAGGCTCACCTAATCTATCATCTCCTGTGGCACAAGCACCAGCGTGAGATGGAATAATAGCCTAACATTTTGAACCCCTTGAGTTAGATAACCCTAGGAAGTTTTCCTCAAGGAACTCTTAGGCCTTTGTTCTTAGTGTTTTACTAATAGCTCTAGACACTGACCGTAATTACTGCCCTTCTCTCTTCTGAGTAGCCTAACATCCTATATAATAAAGAGCTAATATGCTAATTAGACTGGACAGAACAACCGTCTGGACGAAGCCTGGGCTGCCAGGGCCAAGCCCTTGCACGAGTTTCGTGCATCAGGCCTCTTGTCTTTAATGATACTCTTCTTTCCAACCAATAACTCTTGTACAACTCTGAATAAAACTAGTATCTTTCAAAGAAGATTATAGTTTTATGCCTGGTCCTGTTCCCCTCTGTGTGATCATACTTGAGAAATCTCTTTATTTTTAAGAATCTCTTCTCAAGTCTCAGACCTTTCTCTTCATAAAACTTATTTAATAAAATTCTAGCATTTTAAGGGAAAAACAATAATAAAATAATATTCTACAACAATTATTTGTGTAAACACCTTATTTCCTCATTCAATTTGTTTTTTTAAATTTTATTTCATATGAAGAAAGTTTAGTTATGCTTTTTCCCTGAGCGAATATTCCGACTAATTAATGTTTAGGATTTTTTTCTATTAAAAAAAATAATATGTTTTTGTGTAATACTACTTTTAATAGCTTTTTTATAGAAACCCTTAAAACTTCAAAGTTTTATGCAGTGCATTTAAACTATGCAGTTATCCACGTACTAACATTGTAAGTAAATATATAAAGTAGAACAATAAAGTAGTTTTATTTTGATGTGCCCTTGTCATCCTACAACCTGTTACTTCAGTCAGCTGCTTACTTAATTACATTGTTGCCCACATTCTATTTTATTATTTTCTTGTCTTTTAATCATCTTTAGAATTGGTTTGTGTCAGCATGAACCCATTTTACAGGTTTTTACAACAGAGGCAGAAAAAGGGTCTCTCATTAATTTGCCTTGAGTTATTGACTCAGGGTGTTTTAGTGTCCTCAGTAACAACTTTTTAAATGGCTAAGCGTTTTATTTGTCACGTGTTGAAGTAGGATAGAGTTTAAAAGTGTCCATGTCCTCTGTTTGAGAGAATGAAGTTGTGATGCCCCAGGAAACTTTTCAGGTATTTAATTCTCCCACCACTTCAGAAAGGGTGGAAATGTCTAAATATTTAAGAGGATAACATTTGTCAAGTTATCTTTTAAAAAATGAGGTGTGTGTGTACATACATGCATGTGTGTGGGTAGAGCAATATATTAATTGATTTAAACAGAAATAAAAGTGGGTCCCACATTAATCTTCGGGTCTGTTGCAAATGCTTCCATATCACAACAATGAGGTTTTTACAGGGAGCACCGCTGATAGAATTTAAAAAGAATGCTTTGGCAGGTGATTGTCTGGCATGGACACACAAGTACTCAAATGCTTTCGTGTGGCTGCCTTGTGCATTTTTCAATGAAATAATAATATGTGTGTAATGTAGAAAGAAATACCTTTGTTTACTTTAGCAGCAAGAAGGCTTGGGTTTTCTGCTGCTGGAGTTAGATGAAGGGTAAATTTGGTGATGTCCATTAGCATTTCTGAGAAAACACGTACATTAAATAAAAGCCCCAGTGCTATTAGCTCCTAGTTTTGCTCTTTCTTCTCTGTGCCTTCGGTGGAACAGGTGGATGTTTTCTGATGACTTCCAGGTAGAGATCTGAAAAAGTCTTTTATTGAGACCTTTGCACTTGGGGACACATGGCAATTTTGCCCATGTAAAAAAACCTCACAACCACTACCCAAATTAAGGACAAAGTGAACCTGACTAGCTCAGTCAGCTGTGCCATCTCTTGGTGTAGCACCATATACCACCTCTGGCAGTGAATCACCGAAGATCTCATCTGTCGCCCATTGATAAAACTCGAGAACATTTGTGGGCCAATTTCTTCCCCTGGAGTTTGCTCTCCACCTTCCCTCGCCTGTGCTCTACGTAGTTGGAAGAGGAGGAAATGATTCAAAAATCTGTGAAGACTTAAACACCTATTGATTTCCAACCAAGGAAAAAGAAATCAACCAAGTTTTAGATCTTTTATTTGAAGAGCGGGTGCAAACATACACAATATATGTAGCTCTGTGGGGACCCAGTGAATTTCCCTGACTTAGCAGCCTGATCCACCATATTTAAAAGTAAAGTGAGAGGCGAGAGTACATGAAAGGAGGTCAGATACCTCTGGGAGAAGTTGTTCCAGTAGCTGATACCTGCTTTCTTATTCCCTAATTTTATCACACGGTGGTGCTAAGTGGATCTCTCCACATTCCTTTCCTCCCAAGCTGGACCCTCTCCTTTTCATCAGTGCTTGCACCTCTAGGAAAAGCGCCCAGCCAGGCAGCTGGGAAGCCAGGATGGAGGCCCCGCAGGAGGACCTCCCACCCGGGAGGAGGTCAGACATTTGCTCCTCTGGAAGGATGATTGATGACCCATGGACTTTTAAGAGTGGCCACTGAAGCCAGCTTCGCTGAGACAGCCAGAGAGAATGTGTGGCCACTGCTTTCTTGATTAGCCGAGGTCTCTCTGACCTTGGCAGCACGTTGAGACTCACAGCCTCGCAGGGATGAATTGTTTCTGGACAGTTCCTCTGACATCGGAGGCACAAACAGGTCTTTTTAGTCATTTGTCAGACATCAGAGGAAAAAGTGATCTAACCCAATTAAGGCCTGAAAACAGACTCGAATAGTCAAAAATACTGCACACTCAAGTCCACCTTAAATTCAGAATCCACCATCTGGACTGTAAGAAAGGTGCTAGCAGGTTGTTACTGGTTCGAAACTCAGCCAAACGGCCTGTTTCTGAGAAATGAGTGCAAGACCTCTACGTTAACCATGTCAAACTCGCCGCCAGTGGGCCACATGCCTCATACCATATACCACCTCTGGCAGCCCGCTGATTGCGAGTTTGACATGCTTGCTCTACGGATTTCTCTAAGTGAGTTGTAGGTGATATGATAATGTTGAGCTTTAGAGGTTCTTTAAGTATAGCCAGTATTTATTTGGCCTGATAACAGTTTTTCCCTGCTTTCCTGAGTAGAAATTTGACAGGTTTTGGAAGGTCAGTCTTCAGTATGGAACCCCCCCAAATCTACAGCTGCCTAAAGAATACCTCTTTCCCCAGGTTAGTGATGTTGGCTGGTGTTCTATAACTTCGACGGATATCCGCCAAGGAGTCTTGCTTCATTTTAGAGAACTTAGGGTTTGGATGCCCAATATGTCCCCAACCAGTGTTGTCAGTGGAATATTTGAGGAGTTTATGTGTGCAAGGCTCTCGTACCTGAGGGTGAGGGTTAGAGACATTGCTGTGTTTCCTGCCTCCAGGTCTGTAAAGCAGCTGTCCTGGATGAAATGGCTGTAGGGCTCCAGTTGCCAAAATCTACACACCAATAAGACATTTGTATGTTGTAATTTGAGGACGTAAGTGTAGAGATGACCTGCAGCAAGAGCTACCAGGGCTCAGGTGGCTTCCTTTGAAAGTTCCCAGAGGACTGTGACTTGTGCCAGGTAGGAAAGGTGGCAGTAAGGGAGGATGTGTGAAGTGAAGTGGGCGTCTAGGTCAGGAGAGGAGGATGCACAAAGCATAACAGGTCAGAGAGCAGTCTTCAAAAAAAGAAAAGCTGTTGAGAAACGGTGACTTAGCTGAGGGGAAGCTCGGGTAGGATGTGAAGAGTTTGTGTTCGGGCCCTGGGCAGTAAAGAACCAATGAGAGTTTTGAACTGCCGAATGAGATGATGAACATTTCATGGCAGGAGAGTTATTCTGGTTATAATGTGTTAAATAAATTTAGGTGCGAAGAACCTGGAGGAATTCAGTAATCCAGTGCACACGTACATGGCATCAATAAAACAGACTGGATCATCGTTTGAAAGACGTGTCGTGAGAGAATCGACAAGAATTGTGTTGGTTTGTTGAGAAATATAACAACTATGTCTCTCTTTTGCTCCAGATTATTAATGGCAAATTTGTAGTGATTTACAGTTGCCCTGCATATTAAAACCTCTTTAAGACTTGACTGATCTGTTGTAAAGTGTTCATTTCACCAAAATGGTAAGGACCTATTGAGCAGAAGCATGCTGAACTGTGGTCAGAGACGCAACGCAGACTTTTGTTGTAGTAAATAACATCATAGACCGGTGTTCCCTATCTTACGTTTTTTCTCTCTGTGGGCTTTAAATTCCTCAGCAGCAGAAAAACTGTGTGTTACTTAGGTCGATATTTCATGTGCCTAGTAAAATGCCTAATAGGTCATAGCACTCAGTAACTAAAAGCATTTATAGAATTCTCATTCTCGTTGG
Organism: Murina feae; assembly: GCA_004026665.1. Classification (NCBI taxonomy): domain Eukaryota; kingdom Metazoa; phylum Chordata; class Mammalia; order Chiroptera; family Vespertilionidae; genus Murina; species Murina feae. The sequence goes on along the minus strand of PVJC01000269.1, from coordinate 96,487 downwards.
GAGTGCAGTGTGAAGCCTTGTTGGGCGGTGTTGAGCCGTTGTAACTGCTCTGGAAAACTCTCATGGGTTCAGCCTTTTGGGCAAATAGGAAGATAGCCTTCACTGTCTTTGGAGTGACACTAATGTTACCTGTAATTAAGGGCCATTGATCCACCCAGTAAATGTTGACTGTGGGCCTGGTGTGAGCAAGGTGCTGTTTGGGAAGCACAGTAGAAGGAAACAGGTACTCTACCTTCAAGGGGCTTTGCAGCCAAGAGGGAGAGATGGGATATCTCCATAAACCACTGCAATGCGAGCAGAGCAGTTTGGTTATTCATTGGCATGGGCTGTGCGTGTAGCTCCTGGGCTGGCTCTTCCTTGGGCAGTAGGGTCAGCGTCACGGACTAAGAAGTGGCCTAAAACTTCGGCGCTGAGTGAAAGAAAATGGCCCGAACCAAGCGGACTGCTCGCAAATCGGAGGTGGGAAAGCGCCCCGCAAACAGCTGGCCACTAAAGCTGCCAGGAATAGCGCCCCCTCTGCGGCGGGGTGAAGAAGCCCCATCGCCACAGGCCCGGACCGTTGTGCTTGGAGAAATCCATCGTTACCAGAAGCTGCCTTTCCAGAGGCTGGTGAGAGAGATCGCCCAGGATTTCAAAACTGACCTGAGGTTTCAAAGTGCAGTCGTTGGTGTGCGCAGGTGGCTTGCGAAACGTACCTGGTGGGTTTATTTGAAGACACGATCTGTGTGCCATCCAGGCTAAGAGAGTCACCATCATGCCCGAAGACACCCAGTTGGCTTGCCCGATATGGGGGGTGGGGGGGAGAGCTTCAGGGAAGGCAGTTTTTATGGTGTTTTGTAGTAAATTCTGTAAAATACTTCGGTTTAATTTGTGACTTTTTTTTGTAAGAAACTGTTTTTAATATGTTGCATTTGTACTTCCAAGTCATTCCACCTTTCACTCAGGGTGAATGCAAAAAGTGACTGTTCACGGACCTCAGTGATGCGAGCGCTATTGCTCAGGAGTGACAGGTTGCTAATATGCAGAAGGGATGGGTGATGCCTTCTCATGACGCATGTTTCTGTACGTTAATGACTTGTTGGGTAGTTATTAAGGTACTAGAATCGGTAGATGTCCTTTTGCAATAAAACTGGTTATGACTTGAAAAAAAATAAATAAAAACTGCAATGCAATATGGGGTGTTTGGCTGTAAAGTGCTGTGGAAATTCTTGAAAGGAATAAAGGTGCTTTCCATCCCAGAAGGCTGAGAGAGCTTCATAGAGACTTTCCTCTTTTTAATCTGGGCCAGCAAGGGTAGGTAGATTTAAACTTGCCAGATGGCACGGAAGCAGAAAATCGTGAGCCATGCCTAGGAAAGAGCAGGGAGTTCATGCGGCTTGAATGTGGCACAAGAATAGTCCCAGGGAAGGAGCTGGTCCTGTCCAGGACTTTCCCTGATAAATGATGTCCTCCCGAAGGCCTTTTGAGGTCCCATCCAGGGCCTCAGTGGGTGGCCTCCATCTACTCTTGTATTTCTGTGACTTGTCCAAAAACTCGTTATGCATGTAGAAAGTTTGTGAGATTCAGTATGATTTTTTCTTTCAATCTACACTTGACCATTAAAAAGGTAAAAACTTTTTTGGCAAATTTCATCCAAGTTTTAATGGGAAAAGTTTACGATAGTTTTTTTAAGAGCTTTCATGAACCGATATTTTTGCCAGTTTCTTCCACTGGCTTTTCAGAATCCATTTCTTACTAAGTCTCTGTAATACAAGTGAAAAGAGCCACGAGAAAGCTATGGTTACACTGTTTATTCGGGGAAGTACTGGGTTGCAGTCATCTAGAATTTTTGAAAGAGAGTTTAGATGTGGTTCGTGAGACTTCGTGTACCTGTGACCATTCTACAAGCGTGCTAAAACGAGGCTGTGACCTCTCAGCTTTAAGAGACTAAGTTGTTCTCCTGGGTGCTAATGCTATTAGGAATGCTGAAATGAAATTCAGATGACCTCACGGGAGTTGTTGGCACTGTGGTAAAGAATGAGTTTAGGGGAGGACGGTGTATAAAATGTTCTTTGTCTGTAATGTAACTGTTCCTCTAGATGGGACTTAGAACCTTTCGGATTCTCTTTTAAAATGTTTTCTCTGTGAACTGAAAATACTGTTTTCTTTCAGAACAGCTTTAGTGTTTCAAACTTAAAATCTTCCCCGTTTAAATCCTGGCTGCATATTCACCCCCTTCCCTCTCCCCTCCAGACACAGTTTTCTCCAGATCTTGGTTGGCTCTGAACCCCAGGAGTTAAGACAGGGTAGCTTCTATAAATCAGGAGACAGCTTCATTATCAAAGTTATGTGTGTTCACCTTCATAGATAGCCAGGCCTGCTGTTGGTGCCAGGCCTTGCCTTATCATGGAACCATCAGCACTGCATACTGGAATGTTCTTTGTTTGGATTATTTACTCCTTCTCCAAACAAAGATTAGAGTGAAAAATGTCAGCACTGGGGCCCACGCAGAGCTGACTGTTACTAGCAAATCTCAGCATGAGGTGGGACATAATTTGCTCCTCATAGGTAGGGGAGCACTGCCTTCCTGGTGTCATTATATCTGAGTTCTGTGCTGAGGATTGTACACACTTTATCTCACTTAATCTTCCCAGTAGCCCTGGGAGATAAGCTCTGCTTGTCCCACTTTACTGATGAAGAAACCAAGAGAAAGATTAAGCAGGGGTATTGCCTCCCCTCCCATTGTAATTAGTAAGTAGACAACTGGGTTTCAGACCCAGGCATTTGACGTCAGCCTCGTCCTTCTGACCGACTACCCGATAAAGAAGTCCGAAGATGGGACCTTTAAAAATAATAACCACTGGACATGGAGCTGCTTGTTACCATCAGATGCTTCTGTGGTTTTCACCTTCTGTGTTACTTGATCAAGATGGGAAAGCACTTTCAGGATTGAAACTTTCTTATTCTGTATGAAAGATCTGAGATTATGAATTTTTATCAAATCTTGGACATATCTCCACTATTTTGAGGGTTTGCAGCTTGCAGGATCTCTCATATTTAAGAATCTACATTTCAATCAGAATTCAGGAAAGCAGCAGAATTATCATTGACCAACGCATTTTGGACATAAATGTGTCATAGCATCTTGTACAGTTTGGATGTTATTATGAAAGAGGGAGATTTTTTTTCACAATATTTGGACTTGATAACATGTATCTGAGAATTAAAGCAGTCATTTCTAGAACTTCTAAGAAGTTTGAGTCTCAGTAAATAGCATAAATTACTCTTTTGCCTTTGGAACATGATGACTTACCATTTATCTTTGTGTGCATTTTTACATGCAGTGCAGACAAAGAATCCTCATTTTAAGGTGAGGAAACTATGACTTAAGGGAATGCAGTGATGCTGTTAGGATGATATCTGACAGAGGCAGGCGATGGATTACTGCCTGCAGATTTTCCTTTGGCTTCTGACTTGTTTGTAGGTGCTGAGTAGGTTTGTAAGATCAGGGTGTCTTCACTTGTTGGCTGGAATAAATTTGCTTTCTGATTTACTACATGGTTGTTTTTATTACTGAACTCTATTTCCTGGATGAAACCCCTTGAACTTTATAACTATCAGCATAAATACACTTAATGGGCGTATTGGCATGTTAAAAATTGTATAGTGTTGGCACATGAGGAGGCCTATGTAATTGCTAAATAATGATACTTAAAATATTTATAAAGTTGCTATTGATTTGTAGTGTGTACATCCATATATATATTTGTAACATTCTGGTGACAAATAAAAACTTGAATAAATAATGTCATATCTATAGATATCAATGATAGTAAAAACATTGCCAGGCATAATTACAGATGCCTCGTTTAAGTCAACTCTGCCAGGTTATCATTAATCAGAAGTTTTAGGGGAGGTGGCTGGCCCTCACTTGCCTGTATCTTGGCTTTGTCATGTCACTGCCTGGTGGAGACCTAGTTCCCAGAGGCCTTGTTGTGTGGTGTTGGTGGCTACGTGATTACCCTTCCCCCTTCCTCACTCTCTTTGTGCCCGTATATTTTGTGTTTCTGATGTAAAAAGCAGATTCCTTAGAAGAACAAAAAGGAGCAAAAAGTGCTTTGAATGACTCTGTTGGAGGATACAGTAGAGGACACGGCTGTTTATTCCTCTCCTTCAGCTCATCTGTGGCATCGTGCTTGGAGCGAGGCCCTGGAAGAGGGATACTTTGCTTCCTTTTTGGACCCTCAGATTGCACTCATTCCCAGTCTCACCAGTGCTGCTTACACATGGTGCTTGTAATGTTTTGGGGTAAAAATGTAGGAGGTAAACCATACATATTACATTTTAAGTTTGTTTGTTTGTTTGTTGCATTTCTTGCCTTTACTATCGGGGTGTGTGTGTGTGTGTGTGAATATCTCTCTGTACGAAACTGTGCACAATTCTACTTCTTCATATAAACATTATCTTGTGCTAAGAAATCATTCATTTAACTGTTGTGGTAATTCTTATTTGTGCTTTTGGAAAGCCTTACTGGTAAGGTGTCATTGATTAAGTCCCAACAACATACATCTAGAGTGAATCAGAACATGGTTGCTATCGCTCTTGCTTTGAGCTGGTTCATGAGGCCCCATGAAACCACCTGGTATTTATGCATGTGTTTGTCTGCCCTCTGTGGGGTTAACCCCATGTTGTCATTAACTGAGAGTCTGGATGCCAAGTCACCGTCCTTCCTTTCAGCAGAATGAATCTCACTGCTGACGGAAATCTGATGAAGTCGAGCAGCATTGTGTTTTTATGTAAAGTATGGTGTGCTGCAATTCGGACTAAGGTTTTGGTCCAGTCTTTTTCTACTTGATTCTGTAGCCTCTTCAGACACAAGGAGGGCCTTGATTTTAAGTCTTCACAGACAGAAAGTGAAGTACCAGAAAGATATTCTTCAAGTGAGCTCTTCAGTCCAAAGAAGAAGAAGGGAGAAACAAAAGAGAGTGAGAGAATGTGTCTAAACCAGTATTTCCAAGGGTTTTCCTTAAAGCATTTATTCTATGGATGTTAGCTAGTGCTGTACTTTAAAGGGTACGAATGTCAGATGAACTTGAAAAAGCCTGGGTTAAAAAGTTTTAACTTCATTTTTTATTAAATACTTCTTAGACCTTTTTAATATGCTGATAAGCATTTATATTTCCCCTTCTCCTGACTCCCCCACCCCCCCCCCAAAAAAAATCCAGAATATGTTACATTTCCCAAATTTATTCATCCAGGGAGACCTTTTTCCTGGGACTGGCAATGTAGAAAGTACGTGTTAGGAAATGTAGAATCAAACAACACCCAGGCAAATAAGAAATGCATTTTAAATATGCAAGAAAGTGGTCGAGTCTTGATATTCCTCAGGTTTACTCATTTTTTCTCAGTTCTTTAGCATTTCGACCAATGCCCCAGACCCCGTAGTTTTCTGTGAGCTTCTTCAGTCCACAAGACTTCTAGCAACCCTTTTAGAGATTATGGCACGCAGACCTCAGTTTCCTGACCTTCCTTTGAGTGTTGGTATGGTCAGCACAGAGGAAGGTAATGTACCTACTTAGCCACTCACCCTGTCCCGAATGGATAGGATCAACATTTTTATCAAACCAGGTGAGGATAGAATGTTTATAGGACTTATATTTGTTCTTCTTAGATTTTGAGTGCACCCTAGTACATGTGAACTCCAGAGAAATGCTGTTAGCTTGTGCAGATACTGGGATTTAGTTTTAAAAGCAGGTATGGGGCACTGTGAAAGTGACTTTTTACTTGGCCCTATCAAGCCATTTAACTTCTCTGAATCTAACATTTAATTTTCCTTTCATCCACCCTCTGTACACTCAACCATCTGCCCATCCTTCTCATTGAGTGGTTATGAGGATAAAATGTGTGAAAAGTGTTGACAGTGGGAAACTTTTAAGAGCATTATATTTAAAAGGCATGATATCATTATCATTGGTCAAGAGATGTGTTGAGGACTGGTTTTCATCACTGGTGTATAAGGTAAGTTAATTTCCCTTGTTCCACAAGATTTTTTATGAAAAGAATAAACCCTACCCCTTTCTATGAATAATAAGTCTCCTTTCAGCTGAATATTTAGAAAGATAATTAAATTCTCTCTCTCTCTCTCTCTCTCTCTCTCTCTCTCTCTCTCTCTCTCTCTCTCTCTCTCATTAGTAAAGAGCATATTGTAGAATGATAAAACAACACTATTGAGCACTTACACTATCCTAAGTGTATATGTGCTCATTTTATCCCCACAGCAACTCTATGTAGTATGATCACTATTCCACAGATGAAGAAACTGAAGTCACACATTTAAGTAACTTGCTCAGAATCACGCAGCTAGTTAAGTGGCAGAGCTGGGATTTGAACTCAGATGGTCTGGCTCTGGAGTCCATGCTGTTAGCCACTGTCTTCTGCTTCAATGATTTATACTGTGATACTGGAAGAGATAGCACCTTGTAGATATGGATTCAAATACTGATGGCCAGTTATTGGAGACAACCCATTAACTACCTTCTCTTTCCTGTGAAAGCATTTTATTAGGTATTAAGCACCAAATAGATATTAAGTAGTAGTGTGATTTTTAAGGCACGTTTTCTGTTTTGTCTCTAGATATGCTCTTTTTAATGCCGTATTTAAACCTTCTAAATGATAATTACTTTTCTCTCCTCTGTTCTCTGCCCCACCCACCCCATAAAACTAAGTCCTTTGGCTGCAGTTTGCAAACGTGTACAAGATGGGTTGGCACATTGCAGACCTGCATTTGTGACCAGCTGGGCAAGGACCAAATAGACTATCATTGTTACATTGCACATGAAGTACATGTTTTAAGTGTAAGAACTATTCATTCTAGATATATTTTGAATTTTATGCTTTGGGTCTGAGCCCTGTAAAATTAAGAAAAAGAATGCTATTCTTGCCATCTGTGGATTTTCATGTGGTTATAGAGACAAAGTATATACATTTAGAAAGTTAAAAGCATAGCTATTGAATAAGAATGCAAGAGGTGGCAAAAAGTCAAGTCCATTGTATGCTCTTTAAGTGCCCTGGTTTGAGAACAAGTGAGGTTACTAAAAACTGGAGAAAGCTTAATGCAGTGCATTCAATAAGTTGAATGTTATTGGATGAGTAGGATTCTGAATGGTGAGGAGTATTTTTGGAAAAGAACAAGGGAGAGAAGGAATGTAGTGAAAACCAGGTACGGAGTTAGCATGAGTGTAACTAGTGGGCTGGGGGGCTTGTGGAGAGGTGGGATGGAGGTAGTAGCGGCTGGCAGCAGGGCTGAGGCAGGGCTGAGGCTTGGTGAGTTTGTGAATACAAAATGTGGTTTTCACAATTTACATAGTCTGGCCATCCTGAAGGTTTCCAGTGGAGGAATGAGAGCCAGGAAGCTGAGTTCTGAATATGTTGGTATGATATCAGTAAATTGGGCAGATGTATTAGGGATAGAAAATATTGTAGGGGGACTAACCAATCAGAAAACAGTATGGTATTCAGGGAGGAGCTGTTTTTGTTGGCCATGCAAATGGAGCAGAAGGGATGGCTTTGAGATATGTCAAATGAACAATTGATAAGATTTAATATGATATGGTTAAAATGCCAGGTTATTTTATAGTAATATAATTAATAATTACCAATAGATTAGTTTAAAAAGTAATCCCTAAAGATAGGCTCACCAGAATTGATCACTAACATCTACATGACCTCAGTGACATGAACCTATCTGAGTCAGTTTTTTCATTTGCAAAATGAAAATAATATTGTCCACCATGGAAGATTTACATAAGAATTAAACTAGATAGCATGTAAAGAGCTTGACAGAATGGCCAACAAATAGTAAGAATGTAGTTAATTTCAACTATAGTTGCTGGTGTACATATTTTAAAATTTGAATTTGCTTACATTGTGTTTTTTTTATAAAAGAGCTGACCATACATACCTGTGTTCCTCTTATGGCAGGTAAAGTAATGTTATTAACTAATAAGAATGTTATTAATAATAAGAATATTAGTAACTAATAATATCTTAAATGTGTCTACCATTTGCAGGTTCTCTGTTGTGTTATATTCACACTTTTCCCCATTTCATATCCAGTATCTCAAGTAGATGGTTTAAACCCTCCCCCCCACCATGGAGAAGCTCACTGCCTCCCAGGAGGTACCAGGTCAGGGAGATGAGATTGGGACAAGATGGAGGAGCTGGAACTGGAATCCAGGTTTCCTCACTGTCGATAAAGTACTCTTTCCCAGCACCAGGCACCATAGTTCAAAACAGGTGACAATAGAAAGCAGAGAGAAAACTCTTGGAAAGCTTGTTACCTGTTCCTGGTTATGACTAGCTAAACTCTCTTCATTTCCCCTCACGCACGCACACTGTGCCCCTTATCTTGGTAGCTGTTTGTAGCTGAGACTCCTCCCCTGGCTAATTCCTGCTCAGTTCTCAACCTTAGTGTCACCCAATCTAAATGACCTTTTCTCTTCTCATAGCTCTTGTACCTTTCCTTCATGGCACTTTTTACACTTTGCAATACTGTGTATTTCTTTACCTGGTTGTTTATTAAATGTACATATGTCCCATCAGACTGGTCATTTCTGTTTTGTGACTCGGTGTACCTGGGTTCCAGTGCAATTGTATGGCATGTAATAATCAATCAATAAATATTTGGAAATGAATTGATGAATTAGAGACTACATAATATTCAGATATATGTCAAAAGGTATGTATGATCCCTGCTTTTGCCAGTAAAACTGATGTTAAACAACATCATTAAAATTCTCAGTCCTGTACTTTCACCATCAACAATGGACAGAATAATATCTGCCCACAGCTACTACATGGCGATGTTTTTAGGAGAAATGAGATATGGAATACTGTTCTTTCCATATCTAAAAATTAGGCCTAGGTCTAAACAGGGCATTTAGGAAGCGCCTTAACTCACACCCTCGAGATGACTAGGAAACCCTCTGACAATGCGGTTCCAAAGGAGGCTGTTCAGACCCAGCCTTGGGGCAAGCCCCGGAGCCATAACCAGCAGGGCTGGACAGGTCCCAGAGCACCGCACCTCACTGCCCGGCAATGCCAGACTCCCGGGAGGATCTGGTCACACCTAATGTATGGAATTATTCTACCATCTTCTGGAAAAGAGCATCAGCACATCATGATAACGAGGGAAATGCTGCTGAAAGGCTATACAATGAAAAATAAAGTCTGTGAGGTAGAAGATACTCACTTCAAAAGAAAACCCTCTCCAGACATTAGCCCTGCAAACTTCCATTCAAGGCAGCAACCTTGCTAGGTACCTAGGGACTACAGAGTCCCTTTGAATGGACATGTTTGAAGGATTTCTCATCGATTTCTAGGATTCTAAAGAGCTTGGTAGGGTTTTTTTTTTAATTGAGGCAACCCTCTCCCCACCTTTGGAAAGGATGTTTATGACAAACAGAAGAAGAAAAACACATACACACATACAGAGAGACACACATGAAAAACACACACACAGACACCTGGCATTGTTGTTGCCATAAATATTTAGATGATGAAAATTCTCTTAAATATTTAAAGAAACTGCTGAGCATAGCTTAATCATCGTATTGAGAACCCTAGATTTAAAACTTAAATGTCTGTTCCTAGGACTGAAGCAGGTTAAACTGCCTTAAAAATAAAGTGCCTCACAGCTGTATCATAAAATCTCAACTGGCATTAAAGTAACTATGCTTAAGTACAATTTAGGGCCCTTTTGAATGTTTGTTGTAGGCACAATAATGATGCTATTAGTAATAGTCCAATGCTAGTTCTGAAGAAATAAACCTATATTCTTTCTGCATGTGTTCTAAACAGAATCATTTGGGGAGGGAATGCAGTCTCTAAATGCCTTATCTCAGCAAAAAGGGGGCACATTGTGGGTTGTGACATCATATGTTTAAAAAAGAAGAGATGGAATCTTCTATAACAGGAACTGTCTAGTCCAGAGTAGTGTAATATTCCGAGTCTAGGATGCTTCTGATCACAGCTTGTCCGACTCCCTTCAGTCTTCTGGGAGCCCTGACTGAAGTGCATATGCCTAGCCCTGGCTGGTGTGACTCAGTTGATTGGAGCATCGGCCCATTCACTAAAAGGTGGCGGATTCAATTCCATATCCAGGCACATATCCAGGTTGCAGATTCCATCCCCGGTCAGGGCACATGTAGGAGGCAAACAATCAGTGTTTCTCTCGCCCCCCTTCCTTGCTTTGAAATTAATTTTTAAAAAAATGTCCAATGCACATTTGGTTAGCCTACACTGAGACTTTATGGAAATTAGAAAAAGAGCCCTTATGGACAGATGCATTCAAAACCGGAGAACCTCTCTTGGCCCTGGTGAGCCCAGCTGCGGCTCAGTTCAGCCCCACCTGCCTCGTTGTGTACATTTGTGTAATACGCACATTAAGTCCCCTTGTCCCTGAGGTTTACTAGATCCAAATTTCTAGACAAGACATGCCCGCCATTAACAGGTGCTGGGAGCCACACTGTGTCCAAGTGACATTTGTGTCACTGTGCAGTGGTTTTGAGTATGTGGTCTGCTTAAGTCCATGATGTCTCTTGGCCTTCAAGTCCCAATTCCTCAGAGCTGATGACATGACTTCTAGGATAAGAATGGGCCCATTGAATGGGACAGAAAGGTAGTTTCGTTTTGCCTTGAATTTAAACAACATTTGGGAATGGTTGCTGCTGATTTTTTTCTTCTTGCTGCTCTCATTCATGCTAGACCAGGAAAGGGAAGTAGGTTAAGTTACAGTCATCCTTTTTTAGTATCTGTTAATAGTTTCAGATAAGAGTAAGAGTTGATGTTCCATCACCACCTTATTCAGGTCCTAATCACTTTTTTTTTCCTTTTGGGATCTTTGTAGCAGCCTTTTGACTGGTCTTCTGGCATCTAATCTGTCCTCCCCTCCAGTTCATACAGGTTCATTTTTGCTGGTGATGCTTCAGTGACTTTCTCCTGGGTGGAGAAAAAGTCCAGACTCCTCAACACAGCATGCCAAGTCTTGATCAGAACTCCGAGGTCTCTCCATGTAAAGGCCCACGCCCTGAGCTGACCACGCCTGCTTCCCTCCTTTTCCCTCTGATCGCATCTCCCACTTTCTCTGCCTCCCTCTCTCAAATGTAGCCACGCTGGTTTCCTTGCATTTCCTCTTCCTGAAATGTTTTCCTGCCAGATATTAGATCTTGACACCGAAGTCTCCTCCACAGTCTCCCCTCAGCTACAGTACCTGAAATTTCAGCCTCCTTCCATTCCAAACATTGCAGAGCCCACTTCCCTACTTTGCTTTTCCTCCTTAAAAACATATTCATGTCTAACATAATCCCTATCTTTTTTAGCTTGCCTATTAATTTTCTCTTTTGCTATGAATTTAAGCTCCATCAGAATAGGGATTCATGTGTTTTGTTAACTTTCACTCTCATGTTCCCAGTGCCTAGAACAGAATCAAACATGCAGCAAGCAGCCACTCAGTATTAGGGAAGTGGAGGACTGCCTGCCTCTCCGTCCCCATGCCTCATCGAACTTCATCCCCTAACTGCTCTCATTTTTGCAATCGACCTGCTCTCTATCTAAACATGCCACACTTCCCCACATCCTCAGTGCCTTCATACCTGCTGCTAGCCCTGCTTGGACGGCTTGTCCTCACCTGCTTATCCCTCTAGGTGTGGCTCAGAAGAAACCTGCTTTCCCGGCTGGTCCTGTGTGCATGGAACCAACCACATTGCCTTGTTTCTTCTATCTTGTTGCCTAGCTCTTGATTCACTAGGTAAGCTTCTTGAGGGTCTTGTTTGGCTCAGTATTCTCAGTCCCTTGCACAGTGGAGGTATGTCTTAACTGTTTATTAACTAAGGAAAGGAGAAAAAGAGGCTCTTGTGGGTCTGGAGGGTTATCCTGCATTTTGTTCGTTCTTAGAGTCCACCTAGAGTGTTGCCGTATTTATGATAGGTACTCAAGAAAGCTCTAAGTGAAACCATAATTAGCGCCCTGTGGCAAAATTGTCTTGATGATGAACTTTGAAGAGGTCTTCTTAATTTATGGCTTTTAACTTCAGGTGGCTGACCAGATCTACATGGGGTCAGACAGGGTGGACAGCACCTCTTTCTGATTCTACAGTCTATCAGGAACAGGGCTTGGGACGTGGGTATTTCAAAGACCTTGGTCTGTGTGTGTTTTCTAAAAAACACACATCAGCAGCTTTGCTTTCCTGTATAGGAGTTGTTGGTAATGAGTGCTTTCTCTGTGTGCACCCTTTCCTTCTTCAGAACAGGACTTATGTGAAAACAAAGTGGCTTAATCCACTCAATTACAATTTTATCTGTAAAACCTTTGAATAAAAATGAAATAAAATAAGAGCTGGGGAGTTCTAAATCTATTTCATACCCTGTAGTGTGGATGATCAACAGGAAATTTTTTTCATAAAAGCATTAATGTTCTGAATGTTATTTATGCTAATGATGATGAAGAAAGCCAGCTTAGTAATGCCTGTAAAACATGTTACCTGCTGGCTAAGTTGAAACACCATTTCAGATAGCCCATAAGGATTTTAGCAGCAGTTTGCTGTGACTGATTTGTAATGAAGCTTACTGCCCATCGTTAATTGAGCCGACTTTATGGATAGCTGTAGGAGCAAAACAGGGGGCAGGCCTTTGCCGTTCCCAGAGGGTGGCGGTTTTGCTAATTTTGGATGCATGACACATATTCCTAAAGGACCAGAAGTACGTACGTCATGAGATCTCTCAGTGGACCCTAACATCTCAGCAGGAACACCTTTACAGCCTGCCAGGTAAACACATATTAAATTATTTCTCAGCGTGTGCTTTCGTTACATTGAGGAAACCATATGCAGTAGCAAACCCCTCTTATCTTCTGCAGCCAGAACCAATAGTTAGCTAATCAGCTGATGTGGTGAAACTTCACTAAAATCCAACCATATGTTTTAAGCATTTTAAACTAAAAACATGTAAATATGCATTCATTCTCCAAACTTTTGAGGATAGCCAAACTTTCGAGGTATGGATGGTTGTGCTCACTGAAGTTTCTAATTGAATTCTTACATAAATGACACCTGTAATGTATCACTAGGGTCCTCACCCTCAGTTGCTTTAAAGTGAACCTGTAACTTCAACACAAATGAGTAGTCTTGGGTTCGGAATTCTGCAATCTTTTGCAGTTGTCTGGCCACACCAGCAGGTATTGTGTTTGTTTATTTCTTAAGTGACTCATCCTTGCCAGCACTTCCCAAAGCATTTAGTTTAGTTTCTGTAGAATGAACCTTTCTTTTACAGTCAGATTTCATTGATTTTTATACTATTTTATTAAATTATGAAACTATATTTATAGATGCAACTGTCATAGTCAGGTCTGAGAACAAACAACCAACTGACTCTTCATAAATCAGTCAGTAAAAACAGAAGTGCCTGGGCATACGAGAGCGTGGTTTAGTAGTTTATTTAGCATGCTGTGGACATCAATAGATATTATAGAGGGAATAATGATTTTGATAAAGCTGGTAGCATATGCACACATGGGGTCATAATTTTTTATTTGTTTCCTGTTTCTGTATACCATAAAAAGAGATGAGATTTAAATGGCAGTGAAAACAGTTCTGAGACCAATTGCATTCCTTTCACACTCGCATGCGCACACACACAGCTGGGCTGCAAATGAACAATTTATAATGTATATCTTTAGCTGCTAATTTGACTACCATCTCTTTCATTTTAATATGGCCCAAGTGAAGTTCATGATCTCTTTTCTTAAGCCTTCTCGTTTCCCAGTCTCTTAGAATTACTATCACTTCTCCAACTGTCAAGGTATTCAGTATAGTTAGAAAAAATATTTGATTTTTACTTTTGTTCCTCTTACATCGGGTCAGTTAACAGATCTTGTCATCTGGGAAATGCATCTTCCTCTCTATTTGAATAACCAACCTTCCCTTTGCCTCCAGCCATGTACATCCTTGAAGCTGTGGCCAGGTCCTTCTTCCATAAATCCCACTTTCAACATTTCACGTGCTGTTCAAAATTCTCAGTGGCTTTTCATTAACTGCAACATAAATAAAAAATATTTGTCCTAGCTCTCCATGCCATTCTTAACACGGTCCCATTCTCATTTCAAATGTCAGCTTCTTGTTTCTATGCCCTCTGGGAACCTGCTACTGTGACCATGTCACTGCCCTCTCCTCCTCCAAACTGGTCCTCCATCCCCGTGCTCTGCTCCTAGTGAGCTATCTAGCCTGTAGGAGCTTGGATTTTATATTTAGGTTTATTCAGTTCCTAAAGGATCATGCTTGAATCTTGTTTTTAATCCTCACCCGAGGCTGTTTGTATTGATTTGAGAGAGAGAGAGAGAGACATCAATGTGAGAGAGAAACATCAATTAGTTGCCTCCCATATGCACTCTGACCAGGACTAGGACCCAAACCAGAGTATGTGCTCTGACCACAAATGGTGCATAGGATGATGTTCCAAACAACTGACCCATCCAAACAGGGTTGCTTGAATCTTTCTTCCAAGGAATCCTCCACTAGCCTGGTGCACCTGGATGCTAGGGAGTGCTAATTCTGACATTACACCATGCATTTTAATTGTTAGTTAATGTCAACTAGAAAGTAAAGCCCCTTAAGAGTAGGGGTCCCCTCTTACATTTTTCTCTTTGCATCTTTTCTTCAGAGACTGCAGAGTATCTTTATCTGCCACACCTGTATGGAGCACCTGGTGTGGGAGACATCTATATTTATAAAAGGCTAATATGCAAAGTGTCCCCTCAGGAGTCAACTGGGAGACCAGAAGTTCAATCACTCACTATGACTTGTACTGACCTCCAGGGGGCAGTGCGGAATGAAGGAAGGCCCCGTATGGCAGCCAGGGAAGGAAGATGCTGGCTGGCAGCCAGAAGGCCCTGATCTGCCCTGATTGCCAGCCAGGCCTAGGGACCCTACCCATGCACAAAGTTTGTGCACCAGGCCTCTAGTAAGAACATAAGGCCATGGTCCCACCCTCTAAGTGCTCCTAGTCTAACAGAAAAGAGACATACTTACCCACACACATATAAAAGTAAATAGATGCTAAAATGTATTCCAGTAAAGGTATTTATTTAGATGCGAATTTAGGGGAAGATGAGATTTCACACTAATAATAATAAGGGAGAGCATCCTCTGACCTGGAGGGGCTGATATTTGAATTAGATGTTAAATTAAACATGTTAATCTAGGTATCCTTAGGAGAATAGGAAGATACTCTTTTTTTTTTTTTTTTTTTTTTTTGCAAAACATTTTTTCAAGGGAGGGTTAAATGGTTTGTAATGAAGTAGGCATTGTGAAACTTAACTTGATCCAGTTCACTTAATTCATCAGTAGCAGACACTTAAGGGCTCTTATTCTACCACAAGAGGTTTTGAGCAATCATTTCTGCTGCCTCCTCAAATTTTGTTAGCATTTTTTGAAGTCACCTGAACATATGGAAGGATCTCAGTTTTTAGCTGGTAGAAACTTTCAGCCCTCCTTCTGGAACACTCAAGTCACCCAAGAATGCTTCCTTTTGAAAGCACTTCAAGCCTGCCATGGAGTTAGCCTTTGGGGAGAAGAAAGGCAAGTAATATAACATATCAGCCAAGACTTTGAAGATGGGTGATGTGTTTTTCTCCTCAGGATGCTAAATCACACATCACCACACATGTGCATGGAAAATGAAAAATGTCAGAAACACATTTATGTAAACCATGGATCATATTTGCATATACAACATTTCAACTCGGCCCTCCTGCCCTCACACCAACAATGATTAATGCTTTATACTCTGCCTTTTAACAGATTTCTCTAGTCCTAGGATTTTGCTATATGTTAAAACTATTATCTCAATGCAAGGTGACTTAGATTTATTAAACTATAGACCTATGTTGTCTAATACAGTAGCCACTAACCACATGTCTATTTAAACTTAAATAAAACTAAAAATTGATTTCCTTAGTTGTCTAGCCACATTTCAAGTATTCCATACTGAATTGAGATGAGCAGTAAATTGCAAAATACCTACCAGATTTTGAAGATTTAATATAAATACCAGTTTTAAATATTAAGTTTTTAATATGATTACACGTTGAATTGACAATATTTGGGATATGTTAGGTAACATATAGTAAAGCTAAGTTTTTGAAAAACAACAACTAATTTTATCTCTTTTTTACATTTTTATTGTTACTTAAGAACTTAAAATTACTATTATTTATATTTGACGGTGCTGGTTTAGAAAATTTATATGTTAATTTTTAATTCCATTGTTGTGTATAAAGATTCACACTGAAAGGACTTGCTAACCATTTTGGAAAACAGGGTCGTTGGTAATGAGTAAAACATGACATAGGTGATTTTGTGATTCCTGAAAATGTTTTGCTTATAATTTTGACTAAATCTACCAATCAGTAATTTTTTGTCTTTCTTTCCTTTTTTATTTAATTTAATTTAATTTATTTTATTTTTTGTTAAAAATAAAGGCATCTGTCACCTATCCCTGTTTACCACTTTTTATAGCTGCTAGGGCCTGTTGTCCATGCATCTTCATCAGCAGCTGGGGCATCCCCACCTTTGGTGTTTCCCGTGTAAATGACTTGAGCTCTGTGCCTTGAAACTAGTTTAATAAGGGCTTTACCAAGGAGCTCCTGCAAGGTTGCCCTGGGCAAGGAGCCCCAGATCTTCCATCTCAGAGACAACAGGTGGGTTATAACCTTGTAGTTGGGACCTTGGTTATGGAGCTTGTCAAAGGTTGCTTTGTCAGACAAGACTAGATTATTGAGCATGTCCTGAACTTTGGCCCTCTAACCACGTCTTTCTGGCCTTGCCCCCAGATTTATCCCCTGGATCTTTGTCTTTCTCGGCCTGCTCTCCGGTATCTTTCTTCCTGCCCTCCTTGGTGGCATAACACAACTCGGAGAGCAGCTGCTGCCCCGCAGCCTTGGTAAGATGGCCTAGGCCATTGCCTTTTAAACTTGCCTTTAGTTTGAGCTCCTTCAATCTTTGTTCCTTGATTGCCTAGTGAGTAAAGCGAACTGAATGTTGGGGATTAGGATTCAAATATTTCATAAATGCTTCTCTCTCTTTTTTTTTAAGTGGGAACATACAGTCAATACAATATCCAAAGCAGCACACTTAATCTGAAGTATTTTCAGGCTGAGCCCTGAATCAAGATAACTTCAGTGCATGGAAAGAGAGACCATTTATTTGCCAATTAGAAAAATTTTGTTTCCCTCTAAAACATTTGACACAGTAGCTTTCATGCAGAAACACTCTGAATGTTTCCACAGAGTTGCTTAATTGATTTATGTGAGTTCAAACTAGGTTCAGTGTCATTTTTCAGTTAGTTTAAGTGTAGGCATGTTAGTGTCCTATAAACCCTGTTTGCCTATTAGTACTTGTCATTTGTTTGATTATTTAAAAAGGCTTATCCCAAGGAGAGAACATGCTTCCTCACTTATGACTTGTTAATATCTTATTTTTTATGATATTTGGAATATTGAGATATAGTATAGGTTGGGGAGAAAAAAACACCCTTGTGAATTTGATAGAAAATTAGAAACTTTTCAAACGTAAGGACATTGCTATGATCTGGGGCTAACCTTACTGAAAGTGAGTGTAAGGACACACGGAAATCTAAGTGCCTTTTTGTACCATGTGAGGTGTGTAGCTCGTTAATACAAAGACAAAGAGCATCACAATGTAAGTTTGTAAGTGGGTGGTATTAGGGCTTTTGCTGAATTGGATCACAGATGTCTGAACGTTTTCCAGCATCAACTCTCTCTTCTAAACTTAAATCTTGTCCTGTTTCTCCATCTGTGGTCAAATATGCATGGAAACAAAGTGGTTTTCTCGTGTGTCCCCATTGGTTCGTACTGATCCTGCCTTAGGAAGAACCAAACAGACATGTAAGGAGAAAAAATAATATGTCGAACAGCCGCCTTCCTTACGAAGGAAGACCCAGAGAGATGTTTATTTCTCAGCAGCCAATGTCAGTGAGGTGTCCGGCTTTAGGGGTACAGAGCAGTAGAAATGTTGTTACTGAGGTGTTAAGAGTGACAAGAAATGATTATTTCTGAAGTTGGCTCGTCGCGCTTTTCTCATAGGACTTGGCTGGGGTTCAGTGCTCTCTTTGGTCTGATTTGAATGGCATTTTATCAGTCAGACAAAATAATATTCAACTATTAACATCGTTCTGCTAAAACAGTTTGGAATAGAGATTTAATGTTCTCTCCTCAGTGAAGGGCCTGTGCCCACCATGCAGGACTGTAATAAAAGGGAAATAAATGAGGCGGCTCAAAGTTATGGCTCTCCGTGGCTTTTAGGTCTCTCGTACGTTTTCATAAAACATATATCAGAACTTGTGAATTGTTAAATTGGGTTATGTTTTTAATGCAGTTGTATTCAAATGTGGGCCTAGAGAAGCCTGTTCAGTGCCAGTGTTCAGAGCAGGCGCTCTCCTGGCGGGCAGGCTTATTGCTGCGCTTACGTCCTCTGGGCTGCAGCCAGGAGAGGACAGTTGGCCCCAAGACTGTGCTCCTAGAACCTAGGAGTCCTAGTTGATCACGAAGTAAACTGCTGCACCTCCAGCTCACCCCCTGCCCTTAGGTAACCAGCTCAGCTATCTCTCTTCTCATCTGTGAAAGAGGAGTGTAGAGGGTGCCACTTGTTGATTCCCCAGTGGACTGCAAAGGCAGAGGTGAGATGAAAGATGTCATGTGAATCTCTCACATTGCTGCTGTTTACTTCCTTGCATGCCCCGTAGAAACCCAGGAGAACTTTAAAGAGCAGAAAGTAAATTTTAGCTAATAAATTAAAGAGACTGGTGTGTCCTGCAATGTCTGTGTGAATGTACTTTTTTTTTTGAAACGCTGTAAGCTAGGGTTTAATTAAGTAAACATCTCTCAAAACAACTTTATGGAGAGAAAGAACCTTTGACAAGACGTGGCCCAGCTAGAGTCCTGGGAGGAGACTAAAATGGGTATATATTGATATTGGTGGTGGGAGGGGGAATTAAGATTAAGTGCAAAATGGGCTTCAGCAATGATTCTTCATGCCCCAACCTTGATATTTACCCCAGCCTCAAATGAAGAAAAAACATGGAGGCTGCAAAGCCAAGAAGGAGATTATTACCTCGAGAAGTAGAACTGCTTTGCCTTTCTCAGAAATGACCAAAATGTAACACTCCGTTGTTCCTTTTGCACTAGTCTCTCCCACTTAGGCTGAAGTAGGAGGAGGGGGAGAGGCCCCAAATCATTCAAAGGAGATGGATCACCAGTGCAGGTTGTTTTGACTCAGTAAAGTCCTTAGCATTAAAACAAACATCCCGAAAACACATTAGCCTCCCACCATACCAGTGGAAACACACAAAGCAGGAAGCCTGCTGGGGTCTTTAGGGAAATCTTGAGTGCTTTGGGGTGATTTATTTTCAGAGGGTTTGAACTTAGATCAGCTCAAGAGAAGATGGGAACATCCAGGATGGTGGGGAAGCAGAGTAATTGACTCTCTTTCCCTCTCAATAAATGGTCTCCCTGGAAAACCATCACAAGTAAACGTTTTGTTCTATTGCTTTGCGGAAGTGCGTAGTGCAGCGAAGGAATGGATTGCATGGAACATGTTTGTGTTTGTAAGTGCCAGTGACAGGAGAGGATGGCAGTGGGGTGGAGGACCAAGCTCTGACAGATGTGTATGATGCCACTACTGGGTTAATGAAGAGTTGGTCTGTCAAATTCAGCAAAAAATGCAGAAGGCTTGTGTCTGTGAAATGGATTTGGCCTCTGAATCCAGAATGGCCCACGAACCAGGATTTTGAGTAACAGGTGCTTAATGAACACTCCTGACCCAAGTTTGCAAAAACACAAACCAGGCTAGGAAAGATTTATGGAGCAAGAGGACACTAGAGTTAGAAGAGACTTAGGGGGCTTGCTTACCCAACCATGAGTCAGCCTTTCTTTCAAGCTCAGAGCACCTGCATTACTATTCTTAGAAATGGTCCATTAGAACAAAGCTAAACTCCCTGAAACTCTCTCAATGAAAACTATAGTTATGCAGGTTCAGAGAAAAGGGAAGCCAGAAATACTCAGTGTGTGTATGTGTATATGTGAAGAATTTTTCAGGAACCTTAGGAGCCATGAGCTCTTCTGTGTTGAGGATAGTATGAAACCATTGTACAAAAGAGGGCTTTCGTACAGTGGTTGTAATTATAACCACAGGGATACTGTGTTCTCAAACAAGCAGTCAATCTCCTGATACCAGGCGGCCTGCAGCCAAGCTTCACATATGCATGCATGAAACAGTGCCTCTTAGTAATCTTCCCCATCACTTGTCATTGGCCTTCCCCTCACAGTGGAAATGTCTTTATAGTCTGTGCCTGGCCTATTGCTTTTGTTTATCTTAAGTTCATTGTGTCTGTTTCAAACAGTGAAAACTTAGAGGTTCTTAGAGGACACCTAAACCTTAAGGGCCTGATGAGTGTGCATGTGTTGAAATTAGTGCACTCTCTCAGGAATTCTTCACGATGCAGTGTGTGTCACTGCAACGGCCAGAAAGAGGAAAATTAGATCCACTTGTATGCCAGCCAGCTCTGTTTTTAACACATGATTATTTTATCGGGCTGTACATTAATTAATCTTGAAATAAGATCCTGTGTGACATTCGAAGTTGTGTTGAATAGCTCGGAGTTTAAATATTTTAGTTTTACAACTCTGTTATGCTGGCAGCCGGCATTGGTGTCTCCGTGAAGTCAGCATATGAGCCCTGCTTGTGGTGACATCTGGAAAGCTTGTTTTATCTCTGAGCACAGTTGTAGACAAATGGGAGCAGACAGATGTAAGGCTGGGGTGGCATCTTTGCCTCAAGCACTCTCTGGCTGTACATTTTCCAGTGTGTCAGAAACGGGGAGCTTTTTTTCAGGGGTAGAATAAAAACATTCTGTCACATCCATACATCCGCTGCTGTGCTGCCTTTTCTGAGCTCTGAGGTGTAAAACGGCATACATTGTTCAAAATTTAACAAGAGGAAGAGTGAGGAGTCAGTAGGAAGTGCCTGAGTACTTGACACAAAGGCAAAAGAAGACGTGGCATCATTTTAAGTTAATCACAGCCCCATCTCCTGGGAGAGCCAGGAGGACTAGATAAGTTGAAGGGGGATCTGGAGCTCCCCGTAAACTTTTCTCTTGCTGCTGTCTTTTTATAAAATATTTTTTACTGATTTCAGAGAGGAAAGGAGAGAGAGGTAGAAACATCATTGATGAGAGAGAATCATTGATCGGCTGCCTCCTGCACAACCCCCACTGAGGATGGAGTCTGCATCCTGGGCATGTGCCCTGACCGGAATTGAACCGTGACCACCTGGTTCATAGGTCGATGCTTAACCACTGGGCCACACCAGGTGGCTTGCTGCTGTTTTGACCAGTCACTGTGTATGGTATCCACCATGTACGAAGCACCACTGTGTACAGAGTAGTCTCCCTAATCGTGTGTGGGCGGGTCAGAGAAGCCTTGGGGAGAGCACTGTGCTGAAAGGTGAGGCGTGGAGGTGAGAAGGTCAGTGGCATCGCTTCATGGTCGGCTTTCTCGTCGTTTTGCTGTGGGCCATTCTTTGAGACATTTTTATACCAGGGCAGCTTACCTTTTGCACCATTCTCCTTTCTTTGTTGTACAAATAAGTATGTCTCAAAATAGACACAAACACAGGTATTTGCTGGGATTTGGGCTAAAGCAAGCACTTTTCAAAGTTCTTGTCTTTATAACAGCAAGAGAACTTGCTGTACCTGTTATGGGTGTGAAGTTGATATATTTTCATCTTTGGGGATTTCTTGGCTTCATATTTCAAACCATGTAACCATTGCTAATCATTGTTAAATATGTTTTACTGAAATTTTAGTCTGTTTAAGGACTAAATTGCTCACTTGCAGCGAGAAACACGTAACTTTATAGCACTGGAGTCCTCTATTTGGGGAAACCACACAAGAAACCACACAGATACATGGCCTTTGAGGGCAGTTAAATAATGGAAATGAAGGGAAAACAGTGTGGCCTACGGAAGTGAAATATTTTCAGTGGCTTGTCAAGCACAAGGCTCTCCAGGCTTCAGCTTGAGCAAGTTCTCTTTTAGTGGCTCAAGGTGGTTGAGAACATCCTTTTTTTTTTTCCCCCTTTTCAGCAATAAAGTTACATTATGCTATTAACAGGGGAAAACACAGATGTCCATTTCCTGTCCCATTCCTACCCCACCATCATCAGTCTTCTCCAAGTGCCTGGTGTTGAGAGCCACTGAGCCCTGATAAGTGCCTTTGTGTGTACAAAATGGGACTTTGTTGTTTTACATGCTGTTAGGCATGGCGGAGGAAGTAGACGTGTATCGAAAACGTACAGCAAATTGCCATCTGGACTAAATGATCCAGTCAGATGGACCGCCGGGGCTTTAGAAATGCCTGAGCGAGCTGATAGGCCAGCCACGGGAAATCCCTGGACCTTTGCATGACCTTCACTGAAGGCCACCTGAGGGCCCAGTGACTCCATCAGTGTTCTCTCGGTCCCAGTCTGGCCTGAGTGTCCTGGGTTTTTAATCCAGTAGTGGTTGACTCCTGTAAGTTTATTCATTTAAATTGGGAACAAAGAGGGAAGAGAATCTTAGGATCCTGGTTTTGCCTGATAATGTTAGGGCTCAAGAAGAGGTAACAGGTTTTATAAATTATCTGCAGGCCATAGGGTTCAGCAACCAGGATTTCATGTCTCATCATCCCCACCAGCCTAAGAGTCCATGTTTACAGCCCCCTTCCTCAGTGCCAGCTTACAGTTTAAACTATCAAAATGAAGACCATAACTCCTTCTTGCATCACTCAACATAAAAGATCCCCTCCCCCCCTCTTGGTTTGGGTTTCTGTGGCTGTGTATTTAAAGAAATTTAAAAATGTTTGCTGACACTGTTAGGTTGACATAGTGGGATGTAATAGTTAGCAGGGACTTTGTACCCATGATAATTTGACTTGTAAATTAAACAATTTGGCTAAATCTATAGTATGTTTTAGTCATCCTGAATTAAACAGAAAATCCTGAAAGGCTGTGTTTGGCCAAGATTAAAATTATCCTTTGGTAACATGAAAACAAAATTATGAATCCCTCATAGTATCAGTAAATATGAATCTTACTTGCATGTTGATCTTATGTTATTGTTATTGATAACACTTTTGGTGTCTATAGTATGCTATACACAGAGCTAAATATTTTACATGTGTTTATTGAGTACTTATTATATTGTTATGTTTCAGGTAGTGTGGAATTAGATGATCATAGATAATTCTCAAAATAATCCCATAAAATTGGTTCTATTACTTTAGACTCCCATTTGGTCATTGACTATAAAGGTTCAGAGAAGTTAATTAGCTTGCACTAGATCACACATCTTTGTGTATTGGACTGTGTGTGTAGGTGTATGTGTAGGCATTGATTTCACATTCAGTGCATATATTTACTTACTATTCCAAATACATTTTAACAGTAATGTACCTTTTACATGTATTTTTCACTGAGAAACAAACAAGTAATTGTTGATTTTTTAAAAATGCACTGAAACTGAGCATCTCCCAAATGAAAATAACCCATCAGTTGGTGAGTTTGCAGTAACATCAGTGATGATAGTGACATGACATTAGATTTCCGTCAGAAATAGAGTTCCTTTGGTTGCCAGAGAGGCAGTGCCTTGTGTTGGTTGGTTGAAAAGACTGCGGTGTAGGTTGCTGGAGTTTGAATTCCACCTCTGACACTTAGGAGCTCTGACTCTTTGTGTCTCATGTTTCATGTCTTTAAAATAGTGGTGATAACATTCACTACTATTTTATGAAGATATTAGGTGTACTGAATGAGCTGAAACATGCAAAGCACTTAGACTGACACCTGCCAGATAGTAAATACTGTATGAATATTAGCTGTGTAGCATTGTTTTGTGGCTGGTATTATGACAATAACCTAAGCTGACACCAGGGAACCACAAGCAGCTTGCAGGTACTTTCCAGAGTTTTAGAAAGATGTGGAGACTGTCAAAGGTAAGTATGCTTCCAAAGGTTAAGCCTTTACAGATGACATTTTACTGTCTTTGTGCTGAGCTGTTAAAATAAACAGATAAATAATCCAGCAGATATTCGACCCCAAGTGCATAAAGGACTAGAACTCAAATGCAAATAAGATCATATTAGTGTAAATTAAGCATTTGTTGAAATGCTTATATTTCATACTTTAAAAATGAGTGCTGACCCAGTAATACCAGTAATTTCCCCGCTGAAATTGTAAATTACATGTGTGTTGTCTCATGCTGATCAATGATACAGAAAAAAAGACTCTCACAAGCAAATATAATAAACTGGTAATTGTATAATTTAGATGGTACATATATGGATGCTCACTGTACAGTTCTTTGAACATTTTTGTGTATTTAAAAATTCTAACAAGAAAATATTAGTAGTGGGAGACTCATAAGTGTTGCCTCTCAATCACTGAAAGTAAAATAAACTTCTCTGAAGCTTGAAAAGCTTTCCGCGGCCCTGTGTTTTTTGGCGTGATAGACGGCAGGAGTGTGGTACGCAGTGTGCACAGGAACACACCCTCTGAAATACCGTTTCAGTCTAACGCGGGTATACACATACTTTCCAACCACCCACTTTTTTTCAGTCCTTTTGTTTTTAATAACTGTATTTCCATTTGCATTTTGTTCATTTGCTCAATGTCAGTGTTGTGCTTCTCTTGAATCAGAGCTGGGAGGTCTTTGAGAGAGAGAGCTGGAAATACAGGGAACCACAAGGCAGTGATTTCCACTTAATGACACTCTCGCACAAGGACATTCCTTTGTAACCTAGAAAAGTTTGCCAGGAGCCTTGTGGTTCATGTGGAGCTCACCTTTTCTGAAGCTAGTGAGCACCTGTGTATTAGATGATCTTTATTTATTACACCTAACAGCCCTTCTGTCTTGTAATTGGTGTCAAAAGATGTTTTGAAGGTGAATATTCTATGTTACATGAACACGGAAGAGTTAGATGAGGAAGTAGGTTCTAGATGCCATCTGAGAAAAAAGAACCACACAGAATGAGTTTTCCGTGGGAAATGTTTGTCATTTCTTTTTTACGCCATGCACCTTTTTAAGAAAAAGGGTACTTGCTTGTTAGCTACAATTATGGTGATGGTATAAAGTATCCCCTTTTCCAGATGACTCGGACCTCATATAGAATCTTGCCTTTCGTTCTGGGATCACACTGTGTGAGGAGCACTGAGCCATTGAGGTGTGACCACCAGCAGTGGCAAGGGTGGCCCCAGGTCTGCGGGCGAACCACCGGGTAGTCCTTGAACACACTGAGAGTGTTGGGTCTGGAGAAGAGCCTGCCAGAGCGGAATCTCCTCCTGTCTTGGAGGGCTTGCACATGGACCAGGAAGCAGGCTGATCCTGTGAGTGCCTCAGAGGACTGAAATTTATAGGAGGGCAGATTTCAGCTCCGTAGAAGGAAAGAAGCATAGCAGTTAGAACCACGAAACAGAGAAATGAACGGCCTCCTAATGTAATGAGCCAGACACAGCTGAGGTTTTTTCTGCCTGACAACTCCTGTCATCTGTGTGCAGCTATGGCAGGATGCAGGGCCCACCCACGCCTCTATCTCTGGAGAATGATACTTCCTGAGCACCTACAGAAAGACATGCTGAGAAGTTCAAGTAGGGACACTGAGTAGAGGGTCCTCTTTGTTCTGGAGTCAGTTCCAGGGCAGGAGCTGAAGGAAGTTCCTTCCGAAGTCTGTTCTGAGGCTGCCTATCTGTGGGAGCACTCGTCTGAGTCAGAATCCCAGTAACCAATAAATAGACATATTAGTGTTTTTTTAATTAAAAAGAGCAAATGAATTCTGTGATGTCAAAGCTGAATTGAAAATATCTAATCTAATAAAAGAGTAATATGCAAATTGACCCTCACTCCCAGACACCTAAGCCATGCCCACCAGCCAACCCACGCCCCACCAACCAATCAGAGTGGCTGTATGCAAATTAACCCAGCCAAGATGGCGGCCAGAAGCCAGGGAGCTGGAATAAGCTGGAGGCTTCCATTAGGCCGGCTGGGCTTTTGCTCAAAGCAACAATGTTTCAATTATAAAAGATAAATAAACCCCAGAAACATGATTCCAGCCAGCCTCGCTGGGATGTTGGGTCAGTGGGAGCTGTGGGCAGCCTGAGCTAGAATAAGCAGGAGGCTTGCCCCAGCGATGAAGGAAGCTAAGGTTCCTGTCTGCCTAGACCCACTGTGGCCTCCGCTCATGACAACAAAGTTTCAATTATAGAAGATAAACCTCAGTTACCTGCTTCCTGCCTTGGGCTCAGGGAAGTGCTGGGAGCCTGGATTGTCAGGGGGAACCTGACCTAGGCTCCAGTTAAAGCAACGAAGTTTCAACTTTAGAAGTTAAATAAATCCCAGTCAGCCTCACTGCAAATAGCCATCATCCAGTCACCCAGGCTGGGCAGGCACACCAGCAGGTGGACATCCCTCAAGGGTCCCAGACTGCGAGAGGGCACAGGCCAGGCTGAGGGACCCCCCAAGTGCACAAAATTTGTGCACAGGCCCCTAGTAATTATATAATATCTATCTTTTCTGCATACGAATTTTATAAGGTTCCGTTTTAGGGGTTATAAGGAAAGAGTCTGATTATATCAGATGTCTTCCAATGAAGGCCTTCCTTGGTTAGCATGTCTGTAACTACAGGCAAGTCATGAAGAATATTTGTTTCTTTGTGTTGGGGAGGTAAACACAACTAAAAATTCAAAGATGCTTCCATAATAAGGCAAGAGCAATAATAGAATAGCCCTCTCTTTTTTTTTGGAAATATGTTTGTTTGACATTTTTAAATAACTGGCTGGCTGTCATAGTGATAAAGCCTTGGCTGCTGCTTATACGGTTTCAAGTCTTGGGTTTGTTAAGAAATTAAAGAGAGTTGTTGTTTTCTTGTTTTCCTTGTTGCATTTTTATCAAGGAGTGTTTGTTTTACAACCAGATACTGGCAACTAAAGGTAGAGCACATTCTGAAGCTGAATGATGCTTTGACCCACTCTTCGGCCGGTGGTCTCCGTCTTGCTCCTGCCACCCCCCTTCCTGTCCCAGGGAAGCAGTGTGGGGGGTTGGGACACCCTCGTACATCAGTCCCAGTTGCATATCCAAGGTCCTCCTCTTCAGGGCTTCTGCTCCTTTTTCTTTCTTATGGATCCTCTGTCACTTCTGTCTTCACTCGGTCCTTTTCCCACTGCAGACAGCATGTAAAATCCACACATGGTAAACTTTTCATGCATTTCAAAACTTTTGCTTCATTATATTTATTTACAGTATAATTTTAGGAAGATCACCATGGAGCATGAAAGAGCGGTAGGAGATGACAGGATCTTGGTATCTTTAGGTAAACTGTCAGGTGATAGTGGTCGATTTATCATTTAGCCATTTAACCTATATTTAGTTAGCTCCACCTTCGTGCCAGGCAGAGCTGGAAGATTCTAGAAGTTAAAGTGGTGAGCAAGGCAGATGTGATTCTTGCCCTCACGGAGCTTACTGGCCAGTCGGGGAGATGGTGTCACTAATCATATAAGCCTAATATGTATAAATGTCCATAAATTCTTTAGTTACACACACACACACACACACACACACACACACACACACACACACACACACGGCTTCTGGAGTTGTTTTCTGGATAAAGCAAGCAAGCTTTGATCAGAGAACAGAAGGAGGGCCTGCAGGAAGGAAGTGGGCAGCAGGGAGGTTATGGGCAGCAGGAGGCACATCCTTCTGGAAGGGCTGGGGTACAGACCTATCGGGCACCCCAGGTTAGGGCAGTGCACATTCCCCTTGTAATACACATTTGCCTTCTCTGTTCTGTGGCTGTTATTTTGTGGTCCTTCCAGAATTTTCCTGGGATTATCACCCACAGGGCAGGATATGCCGTTTCTATTGTAATGATTCATAATCCTCTATTATTCCAGGTGACGGGACTTCTAGATGCAGCAGAACTGGCAAAGGTGTCAGTGTCTCAGCTCTTGATGCCAGATCTTTAGGGGAAGACTTCTTGGCTCTTAATGGCGGATAAAGCAAAACCGCTGTTCAGGGGCTTCCCCTCCCGGCTGCCCTGTGCAGGGAGTTGATAGGAGATCTTTTGGACGGGGGAATGGTTTCCCTGTTGACAGAAAGACATGGTGAATTTGATTAAATGAAATTAGGAGCATGTGTATGCTTGACAAAGTGAGCTAATGAAGGAAAATGCATCAAAAGGATTTATGGTGAATTGATTAAAATTTTTCTTTGCAGAAAGCGCTTCTGGCTTAACACTTGGAGTTATAAGGCCATATCAGTGCTTCTCGGCTCTCTCTCGCCTTTAGAGTAGCAGTTTGGGGACTTATCTTCCCTTCGAGCAGCTGCTCCGTCTGCAGCAGACTCGGTTGCAGGCAAAAGTATTCCCAACCTGCAATCTGAATTGCACGGAGGAAAGAGGATAAAAGACACTATTTGATTTATTAATTTCTAGTGGATTAGAACTACAAATGTTTGCTATGTTTTTAATTTGAGAAGTGGAGAGAATCACAGCAGCTTTTAATTATGCATTTTGTGTAATGCAGCTCTGAATAGAGCAGAACAAAATTAAAATTGTGGATCAAATACTAAATCTGAGTGGATGCTAAAGTGAGCTGTAGTGTAATGCTAATGGTTTTGCGTCTTCCTGGCATTATGTCAATAATGGCTCTAATCACATTAAGTAGAGAGCCCATTAGCTTTTTCTTTGCAGCAGCACGCACCATAACAACATACTACGGAGTTCTGAGATAACTTTTGACATATTCTTAAAAGCGTTGCCTTGTTCGGGCAAAGAGGCAAGGATGTAACACGTGTGAACACAGCTGTATGTGCAGTGACATTCATCTGTTAGGGTGGGCAGATCCTACCTGACATTGTCTTTAGGAAATTCAACCCAAAACCCTCATTTGTATAAATTTAATAGATTACATGCTATTTTCATGAGACTGAAGCTCTCCTGGATTCCACCGTGGTGTGAAATCAGATCTGCTTCTGTAGTATTACACCTACTAGTAGAGGGGTAAAAGGCCTTTTAACCCTTTCCTTTCTTTGCCCCGTTCTCAAGTGGCATGGCATTTGCTAACTGTTCAACTCACTGTAGTTCTTTTTCCATGTGGAAGCTGGAACAGAGAAGTCTGGTTGAGTTTCTTTTGTTTTGATGCCATTTCGGGTGCATTTTGGTGGAGTGCTTTGTTGCTCCCAACATGGGCTTACCATGTGGTGTTTATAATGGGTATTCTTAGTGACTGGGAGACTAGGATCAGTATAGCATGTGAATATTCCTTCTTCGTGAGTAGTAACTTGGGAGAAACAGTATTTTAAACTTTCAACCAATTAAAAGTTTTTCAGAGGAAGCTTCAAATATACAACCTTTGAGTTTTTATTATTATTATTATTATTACATTATCTGAAGATAAACTATGAAGTTGATGAGGGAATTTTCAAAACAGTAGCATCCAAAGGCACTTTATTCTCAATACTAATGGCCCAGTGCACAAATTTGTGCACCTTGGAAGGAACTGTGGGCTGAAGGGCTGCAGTAGGTACAGGGTAGGTCTTGGCCCATCCTCTGCCCCTACCACCCCCCACGCGGCCCCAGTTCCCTGTCTGCCAGCAGCCCCACTCTCGCTGACACCACTCCTACACACAGAGCAATTGGGGCCACAGAGCAATTGGGGCCAGCCCCAGCAGCGAGTGTGAATGTCAGCTGCTGCTCCTATAGCCCCTCAGGAACAGGGGGAGTTGGAGAAACCCTCAGGTTCAATCAGGGCCTGCAGCCACCACTCACACCCACTGACAGAGCAGAGTGATTAGGACCCGCAGCTGGCACTGGCAGCAGATGCACGCGCTGGGCTGGACTTAAGCGTGTGGGAGCAAAGAATTTTCAGTAACCACCAGAGGCTCGCCCTGATGACAGCGACCAGCACCCCGCCTTGGTCTGGTGCCCCTGCTCACCTGCTCCACCATCCACAGTGGCCGATGTCTGCCATGTTCCGCGCACACCCCCTGGTGGTCAGCACACATTATAGTGACCAGCTATTCGGTTGTTCTGCTGTTCAGTCTATTTGCATATTAGCCTTTTATTATATAGGATGCATGTGACTTGATTACATCTTTCTCCCCAAGCTTTCATCCAACCAGTATATAACTGGACAGCCATGCTTGTAATATTGAAGATTCATTTTTGATGGTTTCTTCTTTCTTACCTCTTCTATCCAATTGCTACCCCCCAGAAAGTTGTTGCTTCAGTCTTCTAAGTAGATGTTGCTGCTTCACCTTCTAAGCCACCCTTAAACTCACCCCTTCCTTCCTACTCTTGTGCCTCAACTCAGACCCTCTTTGTCCCTTGCCTATTTTCATGATAATGTTCTTCAGTGTTCCTCTTTCTGCTACATTATGAATGATTTTTAAAGATAGCGACAGCGTATAGTGCTGTGTATGTGGAGTTGTTTTTTTTTCCTAAGATGTGTTCTTTTCATTGAGGGTGCATAATCCTCACTTTATTCAAGGGGGTTAATCAGGGATGAGCAACCTTAAATTTTACAGCTGATCACTGTGCATTGTGTGTGTGCTGTTAAGAGTTCACTTCTCTCATAACGTGGAAAACAAATGCTACTGCAGTCAAGCATCAGGTATCTTATCTGTTTATCTGTAGTATCAAAGACCCAGAGAATTTGGAGGCACATCAGACAACTTTAAAATTATTCAGATAAGCTATAATATCATATGACTGTTCCCCCAAATGGTAACACATTACTCACTGGATCTTGAGACATTTTAAGTACTTAATCATCATAATACCTTAATGAGATAGTCAGGAGTGAAGTTTAAATCACTTTAAATTGGGGCAAGGAGAGGTGAAGTGACTGCCCAAGTTTACTTTGCCAGTGGTTGAACGGGGATCAACTCTAGAAATAATTGCCTTTTTATTTTTATGAGTTAAAGCGTTCTCCCACTTAGCCTTTTAATCCAAAAGAGTTAACCTTAGTCCCTTAAAGGAATTCATAAGCGCTACTTTCCATACACGTGTAGCAGTCTTACCTTTTCTAAACACCTTCAGGTTTGTTTCTCAGGAGAAGCCTGATAAGAGAAGAAAGTGAGGTCTCCTTCTGGAGGTGAGAAATAGGAAGTGTGGTCTGTTGGGACAGAATCAAAATTTGTCCGACACTCCTCCATGGTGTTCTGTTGTGTCCTGCTGCCAGGATGAATTCTCTCACGTCCATGGTGACAAGTGCTATCCTGTCTGACCGGATACTAGGAACATCTCCTGGGGAAAGGCATGGGAGCCCTCCGGCTTGGCTTGCCCATCACTCTCCAAGGTGGTCCTCCAGATGCCCCTCCTCTAACGCTGTTGTCTCCTTTCTGTCTAGATCTACCTTGAAATGTGTCCATACCTACAGCTCCCCCTTTGGGTAGAGGACGGATATCCAGTTCCTGGGCTTCCACCTCCCTAAGTATCCTACTTCCACATGTTCAAATGTTTACTGACTTCAGAGGCCTGGTGGCACTATCAGCAAGTCTACACAGACATAATT
Source organism: Murina feae (assembly GCA_004026665.1). Lineage (NCBI taxonomy): Eukaryota > Metazoa > Chordata > Mammalia > Chiroptera > Vespertilionidae > Murina > Murina feae. The sequence goes on along the minus strand of PVJC01000269.1, from coordinate 64,843 downwards.
AAAAATGAATTGTTTTGTATTTTACCCCCTTTCCTAATAAGTTCTTTCTCATACATTCCCACATGGACCTTTCACTTAGTGTTCAATAGTCTCTAAAGGGTAGGTTCTGTGTTGTTTCTCCCGGAACTTCTAACATTTCATAAAACATAATTTTTTAAAAAAAGAAGAAATACAATGTGGATCATGCCTGTATTTCAGAAGTTTCACCATGTTTGGAGGCTGGGGACTAGCTTAGGACTGAGGGAATCAGGACTCATTCTAAAAGGAGATGGAAGGGCACTGAATAAGTGACTTTGTGTGAATTTTTGCCCTCAAAGAACACATGGTCAAGTGGAGAAAGGAGGTACACGTAAGAATCTAGGCAAGGTTAAAGCAATCAGGACATGTTTAGAAAGCTTCATTCTCAGTTTTTCCTAGTTTCCGTCATCCTCACACGGTCAGACCAAAGGCAGGGCAGCAAAGCATGTCTTATGGGTTATTATCGTCTTTCCTATCCACATACTGCCTCCCCCTTTTTTCCCTCCCTCCCTCCAGCAAGTGGGAGGCGAAGGAGCAGACAGAGAAGAAAAGGTTTAAGTTATATATCTGCCCTGCCCTTGAGTTCTTTCCCCTTTGGTGTCAGTGCAGGGCAATATGATGTTTATGGGCCTTTAAAAGTCATCCTGACAGACCCTGAGAAAAATCAGCGATACAGTTTGAACATCCTCTTTTCAGAGCTTTTGTTCGTGTATGGTGAAAGCAATATTTACTCTTGATAAGCTAAAGTTTTGTTATGTACGCTACCTAGTTTGTTAGTAATACTCACAATGTAAAAAGCACACATAGTTGTAAAATGTAATATTCCATATCATCTAGGCTGAATAGCACATAGTTAATTTACAAATGTAAGATTTTTACCTAGATATACGCTTACTCAGCAAACATTTTGTTTTCATGAGCTTGCTGTGTGCTAAGTGATTGGAATATAAAAGTAAAAATTGCCTGGTTGTTGACAAAAGCTTGTGTCATGAACACCTACAGTTACAATGCTCTATAATGCTTGTGTCATTGGAGGTGTGAACAAATAGGAAGTATAAGAGTCTATGCTTTGGCATTGGACTTGAGCCTAAAGGCCATCCCTACTTGTCATTGGCTGTATCACTTGAATAAGGAAGGTTTTTAGCTGTTCTAAGACTCGGGTTGAAAATCCTAATAGTACCCATTATATGATGGTTCTTGGGAAAATTATTCAAGATAGTGAACATAACCGAATATTGGTGGAAAGTGAATGCTCAGAAAATGTTAGCTGTTGTGGCTGTTTATATGAAGGGGGAAAGCCTCCCATGTATCTTAGGCCAGCAGGGGAGAATTCCCCCAAAAGGTAGGCAGCAGTTGAGGGGACACTAAAAACGATGACTCATGGAACATCACCCACTAAAGTGTGAACTGTGAGGAATGATGCTCTGTTTTGGAATGTTGTGAATCAGTATTGCTGGAGCATAAAAAGATTCATGGGAGATAAGCCTGGCCAGGTAGCCAGAGGCCAGGTCTGCAAGGGCCTGGTGTTCAGAAAAAGATGTTTTGAGTTTATATGCTGTGTCAGTCATCATTCTAAGTGGAGTAAATTTGTTAGATTATGAAAAATGGGATCTAATGTTAAATTTCTGTTTCTATTTATTTTCCCTTACCTTGTTTTAATATTTTTACAATATTAATAATATGCATAGAATGTAAAGTGGTTATTACTACAATAGTACATGCACATCGTTTGAAGATGATACTCAGCCAGTACACAAGTGTGCCCATAGTAATTATTTTTATGGCTGGTGTTTTTCTCATTGGTTATGGCATCCATTCAGATTGATTGTTGCTCGTCCTTCCCAGTTATTAAAAAGTTTTAACATCACTTCTTTAATTGCATTTCATCATTGATCATGAGTCTTTTGACCACTGCTCTGGGAAATGGGGAGCAACTGGAGGATTTGGAGCAAGGGAGTAAAATGATTAGAATCAGGTATTAGCATCATCACTGGGGCAGCATCCTGAGGGCTAAGTTAGCATTGAAAAGGGTCAGAGGAAGAAATATCACTTAGGCCTAACCACATAGTTCATAGTTGAGGCACACATACCACCACCTTGGGTGGAAGACTTATGGAAGGAGGAGAACTTAATTGGTTTAACTTTTCAAGGGTCTTTGAACAGAAAAGATATTGTTCAAATTTTGAAAGACAGCATTACATCAAACCATTATAATGATACTAGAGGCCCGATGCACAAAATCTGTGCAAGGGTAGGCCCTAGTAGCTCCAGCTTCCTCAGCCCTCGCAGCCGCCCCAAGCTGCTGCCTCAGCCCTCCCAACTGCCCGGCTTTGTCTGGAAGGTTGTGCAGACGGTCATTCTGCTGTTCAGCCTTTTGGTCGATTTGCATATTATGCTTTTATTATTGTAGATAGTTGACAAAAAACAAACCCAGAGACAAAAATTGAAGACTTCTTTCAAAATATTCAGAGGAGAAAGGAAAAGTAGACACATTACATTGAGGAGAATAAACATTATACAGGCATAATGTTTAATAATTTTAATAACCCAAATGGCAGAAGCACTGACAACAAGAACAAATGCCCCGGCACTGGCCCATATTTCATATCAGTCTAGCACATAAGCACATAACAGCTGAACATTAGCCTTGTGGGAGGTGGATAAATAATAAATGTGTATGTATCTCCTCATGTGTGTGTGTGTATAATATATATATGTAAATAATATATATGTATGTTTTAAATATTTTAGCTATAATTAGGCTCTACTATATGCCCCTCCCCATTTTAAGCCATTAATCTTTGTTCTCCTGAGTTATGAATTCTGTTTTCAGAGGAAGTAATCTCCCACCAGTGTTGATATGTAACTCTCACTTGTAACAAGTGGGAATTTAAGTCTGAATTTGTCAGTGCAGTGAAATGGCATTGAGAACACTTAATACTTGAGCAGATCAGTCCAGGGATTTAGGAGATGCCTGAATGCTCAAAAGAGCAAATGATGTCACCATTTTTCTCTACTTTCCAAAATGATCTCAGAACTTCTTCTCACTGACCTTCATTCAAAAAGTTAGCTTTATTTCATTTTCCATGAGATTACCATCTATGTTTCCCACCACACACAGTGAATACACTCTCAGCTTCTATCTGTGTGACTGCCTGCCTTTCATAGCAACCTTCCTTTTCTAAACCAAAATGGAAGGAGTGACAAAGGAAAGGAAAGTTGTTGTCAGGAATGAAAATGGAAAGGGGCAGGCCAATGGATTCGTATACAGAAAGGAAGAAACAGGTGAGCTCTGACTTGGGGAGATGGTCAGATCAAAAAAAGAAAAGGCTCTGGCTGCCATGGCTCAGTGGTTGAGCACCGACCTATGAACTAGGAGGTCACAGTTCAATTCCCAGTGAGAACATGTGTGCGGGTTGCAGGCTCATTTCCCAGTGAGGGGCATGCAATAGGCAGCTCATCAGTGATTCTTTGTCATCACTGATGTTTCTGTCTCTCTGTCCCTCTCTCCTCTTCTCTGAAATCAATAAAAATATTTTTAACAAAAAAAGAGAAGAGGGGGAGAAGGAGTCTACAACTGTAAGAGTAAATCCAGGAAATCACAGAGTGGAAGAGAAAAAACTTCAGGTAGGACCTTTGGGGATCTGAAGCACAAGAGAAAGAGAACATGAACTCAGGAAAAGCACAGGTGAAAACAAAGAACAAAGGGAGGGAGGGGGCCTTTCTTCTGGCAGAGGAGGAGGAGGTAACAACCAACAGAAGCAGTAATGGAGCAAATGACCTTTTTGGACTGAGGATGTGTTCTCTCTTCCCCATTTCCATTGTGAAAGAGGGAGCAATGATGTAGCTGGAAGACAGATTGATTCTTAACTATCATACAACTAAAGCCCTTTGTGTGAGTTTGTCACTTGCCGTTCAGTGGGATTTTGTCAGGTATTAGGTGGTGGGGGAAGGTGGTCCTTCACTTTTCTCCCAACTTAGTCTTTCGATTTTTTTATGTAAGTCATTTTTGCCAACAGGAAACATAAGATTTGGTCTTGGTTCCCACTTTCACACCAGTTTGCACTTAGAGGCAAGAATTTAATTCAAACTTTTGAGAAGCTAGAGGAGTAGATGCCTCTATCTCAATGTAAAAGTTGGGGACAGGAATTTCAGGGGTTTGCTCCTGGCCTGTTTTAGATGGATCACTTATTAATTCCTATATTAAAGCCAAATTTCATTTCCATTAGCATATCTTGTTTCAGCTGGCATGGATCACTTTTTTCTTTGGCTAGTGAATGGAGATGATTTTGAGGTATGAAAAATAAAGAATGCAAGTGAAGAAATCCTGGCTTAGCTCAAAGATGGCAGGAGGATTTCTGAGAGAGTGGGAGTAGGAAAGCAATCCACAGGCTTGCCGATGGACACTCATTAAGTGTTAATAGGAACTGCATGTGATGAAAGGCAGAGGGCTCTGACTTGATCTTGTAAGTGTATGTCTACAACTAGAAGGATGCGAATGAAATCCAGGACATGCATCGAGGACATTATTTGTTAGGAAACAGAAGCAAGAGTCTGTTTACTCACATACCTCGAAGAGAACACCACCAGCATTTCTGAACCGGAAGCACACGAGAAGCGAATGGCCTTTCAGCTCAGTGGCAGGTGGAAGAAATAAATCTCCTATCTGAATAAATTCCCAAGAAGGTTGAGAGCCCTTGACATAGTAGGTATGTAAAACCATGTGGCAGACTGTGAGGCCTGTTGCACTTCTGTAACCTCCTTGAATCACTGAAGCGAGCAGTCCCTGGTGAGGGAACAGGTCTCTGGATTCTGCGTCTTGAAGGCATTACAGCTGTGATACCTGAAACCTCACCCTCCCCTGTTTAGTCCTGGGTCATAGGAATGCAGGTGCTGAATTGAAGCGTTTATTCATAGCAGATTAAGAATATAAGTCTCTGTGAGGCCTCACTTAGGAAGCTCTTAGAGGATTAATAAAATATTTACAAAATAACCTATATGATTGCTTCATTTTTGAGATATTTGGCTCTAATTGCATCATAAATCCTTATTCAAGTGGCTTCTCTGTGCTGTGAAGGAAGTTCTGCAGAAGCAGAAGCGGATTCCTGCCATACTTTCATTAAAAACAACAAAGATCCTGGTTTCTCTGCACATGCATGCTCTCTTTCTTAGGCACACGCAGAGCCAACACCCAGAATGCCAGGAAACCGAAGGATAAAATGACTGTCTTAAAAAAGGCACCATGATTCGGAGAATGGAATCCGCATGTAAAGCATTCAGAAAATGCATCCTGTTATAAGAATGCTATCTCTGCATGTTTTAACATAGCACCTGTAGCTAAGAGACTCTGAAGCTGACCAAAGTGTAGTTATTCCAGTAGTGTAAAGACTATGGATATAATTTTTTTTTAATTTTAATCTTTGTCTTTAAGTCTGTTGTCACTTATTGCTATTTTATATGCAGTCTCAGTAGATCACATTGTACAGTCAGATTTCTAAATGCAAGGTCGGTTACTCCTTGGATTTATGCTAAAGCTATACCTATTTACGTGAGCAGTGCCTGCCCTGTGCCTAGAATTAGCTGAGGCCTGTTGTATTTGTACTTCATTTAACTCAAGCCTAATCTAACTAATAATTTTTTTGTAAATAAATTAGTGGGGAAGGGAGGGTTAATCCTAACCAGAGAGTATTTTTTTCCATGGCTTTTGTCAGAGACAGTGGAAGGGAGTGGAGGAAAGAGAGAGAGAGAAACATCAGTGTGAGAGAGAAACATCGATTGGTTCCTCCTGTATGTGCCCTGATCAGGAATCACCAGACCTGAAACCTTTTGGTCTATGGGGCCACACCTCAACCAACTGAGCTACCCAGGCAGAGCCTAACTTAAAAATAACCCTAAAAGGCATAAGTATTGGGTATTGCTAGTCTTGTGCATTTCTGGGAAACTAAGGCTCAGAGTGATCACAAAGCAAGTAATAAAAGACTTGGTGTTGGAGCACAGGTCTGTGATTTCATAGTCCATACTGTGTTCTCTTTACTTCTGCTTGCACTTGATTTTATTTGATTTTCTACTCCATTCTTTCTCCCCTCACCTCCACAAAGGGGGCATTTTAGGACTGTAAGCATGTCCTTTTTACCTCCATAGTCAATTATCTTTAGTGCCCTTTTACTGAATTTCCCTTCACTGTGTGCCATTCATTGCTCTTGTTTGTTGCTGCCTTTTATTCTGTGATATAACTTGGCTTTGGCCTCTTGATACATGTTATATAAACTTCAATAAAATATTTATTAGATTATTAAAAATTTTGGCAGGAATTCATATTAAAATGTTCTTCAAGGCTAAAAATTATTTATCTGGTGATATTCTGCTAAATATAATGGAAATATTTTTACCCCATTTCCTTTCAGTTTCTTTCTCAGCCCTTGCAGAAAGGGATAATGGAGCTGGCAGCTGTGGACATCGGAAGTCTGTGTAGTCTGTGATATATATATATATATATATATATATATATATATATATATATATATATATATGAAAAATATATGCATTTGCCACAGTTTTTTCTTTTTATTTGATAATAGGTGCAGAAGCTCCAACTTTCCACTTGTCTTACTTGTGATTAATTGGGATGTCTTTGTTCTCTCCAGTACAAGATCTAAAAACAAGCCTCTCTCTTCGCTGAATGTCAGTGCAGCTGCTGTTTGCATGCTGTTTTCTCTGTTGCTATGTGTGTGGGTGCCTCAGGCCCAGGTCCTGAGTCCCCCTTCTCCTGCTGTGTGTTGCCTGTGTTTCTGTGGAGAATGGTAATGCTCTTGGATCAGGGACTTTTACATAGAGGTGTGTTCTTCCTTGTTGGCTGGGAGTGATCAAAGACCACACCATACTTCATTTTGCCCAGAGCCTTAAATCCCACCCCTCACCTTGAGTGAAATCCATTGCAGAGAAGCCTAAAGCCACAGAAAATAAATCCAACACCTGTGGCCTGAGAGCATTGCTTACAAAGGCCTGGAAACTCCCAGAACGTTGTTTATGAAGTACGCCCTCGGTTGGGACTCACAGGAGTTGCTGTGTCTCTGGTTCATTTTCTAGCTGCATGTGAGCATTAGACCTTTTTGTAGAGAGAGAAGAAGGTCATGTTATACAACACGATCTCACATGTCTGGACAAGTGCTAATTTCCGACACTGAATTCTGACTAATATCCTGAGGGAAGGAGGAAATACATGCATATGGGTGTATTTTGACTTCCATTGAACTCTCTAATTGTTTTTTTATATACTTAAAGAAGGATTTCTGTCTTGATCAGTGGTGTTATTCACAGGAGACTGTAGGATTTCTGCACTCACCTTGCCTTTGTGAAGTGGAAAGAATGTGTTTTCTTTTGCCATATCCCTACTCAGCAGGGTTGCTCTTACTAAAACCAGGAAACTAAAAGGAAGATCAGTGCATGTGTTTGCCCATTGTTCTCCCCTCACTCTGGAGGTGAGCTAAAATGCAGTTCCTAGCCTTCATGTGTGCCCTGAGTAGTGGAGTAAGTAAGTGAGGCAATGCATATGTACCCTTTCCCTCAGTGCTTGGCACATAGTAAGTGCTCAGTGAACAGTAGTTGCTTTTTTTTTCTTTTTTTTTGCCAAATTCACATTGCACCTCTCTCTTTAATGCAGATTTTTGATAGCCCTTTAGTTTTATCTGAAGGTCTACCTTACCAAAGAGCTTTGGGCAGTGTCGACTTAAAAGCAGAATTTTATTTTGCTTTGATATAAAGTTGGTAAATTGGTTTGAAAACAAAATGCTACATTGATTTCCATTTCCTGAATTACTTTATGTTTTTAGCAAATTGCCATAAATAAGTTGGGTGTCATATTAGTAGGCTAAGAACTGACAAAATACTTTCACACAACATGGAAAACTTTCTACCCTGTTTAAATATAAAATCAAAATGAGATTTGTAAACATCCTCCTATTGATTTTTGTTATCAGAACTAAATATTGAAAGGGACCACAAAAGCTGCTTTTTCAGCCTCTACTGGGCCAGAGTCTTTTTTGGGGGAACCATTAGGAATATTGTTACTTATCCTAGTAAATAACATATCAAATACTCATTTGAATGGGTGCTCTCTAAGGAAAATGAAGCTAGTGCAGTCCCTTGGCTTCTATGAGCCTTAATCTCATCTATTGTTACTGTACACTACGATGGCAGGGGTTTGTTTTTTTATTTCTCACTTAGATACAGATTGAGTTTTCAATAGTGTTTTTTGAACTCAACCTAACTTGATAGACAGCACGAATAAATTATATCTCCTTCTGCTCAAATGAAGACAGACATTTTCCTGTTCTCATACATGTCCACGCATTCCTGGGTCAGTGACCAGATCTGACTTTGTGGCCGTCTAGAACCACAGTGATTCAGTCTGTTTTTGTGTCGGGTGGCAGTCGGGTACAGTTCCAAAACAGTGGTGCATCTGTAAGAGTGATGGGCTCGCGCACAGAGAAGGAAGGGTTAACATAGCAGCCTGAGACTGCTGTCCTTAGCGGGTTGGCCATTGGCTGTCATCTGGGAACTTGGATTGGGAGGGTTGGGGATGGGGCATGTTTCCACCAATCCCCTAAGTGAGTGGCTCATTGTTCTCGATGGTCTGTGTTGAGTATTTGCTTCCCTTCTGAGAGTCTGAAATTTTGGATTTGGGTCCATGCTAGGCAATGGGTACCCATGTAACCAAACCCTAATAAAACCATGGGCTGAGTTATCAATAAGATTCTCTGGTAGATAGCACTTTACCTGTGTTGTCATTTCGATGCTGGAGAAATTGAATGCATCTTCTGTGGTTCCTTGGGGAGAGGACTCTTGGAAGGATGCTTTTAGTTTCTTATGGACTTTGCGTCATGCTCCTTTTCCCTGCACTGATTTTACTGTACACCTTTCAGTGTAATAAATCTTAAATCTTAGCTGTGAGTGTGATTATATGCTGAGTCCAGTGAGTCTTACTGAACCTGGATCTGATCTTAGGGACACCCACACACACCAACACAGTAGTACAACCTAATTTAATTAAGTATAACCTAACTTAGTAGTACAACCTGATTCCACACAAAGAGAAAAGGAAGGAAGTCTGAAGGTGTGCCTGAATATTTGCCTTATGGATACCCCCATTCTCTAACAATTTCTTCCTAAATTCTGCTTCAGTTTGGTGATGAGTTTAGTAAATATGTTTATACTATGATTTGGTGGGCGCTTGTGGCACATTCAGATGTCAATGTGAATCCATTTCTTGTTTTCTGCTCTCATTGGACCTGAGGTGTAAAGGAGAGAGAGATTTGATAGAATGTGTTCTTCTGTCTCATGCACACATCCATATATACAGATAAGCACACATTTCCCCATTACCTACTATTCTAATAATCAGAAATCAGTATTAATTAGAATTCTCCTCATTGATGGAATACAGTGACAATTGACTCTCATTTAGGAGCACTTTATGAGTTAGCAAAAGGAAATACAAATTACCTTAGAGTTAATTTAGGGGGGTGTTATAACCTTTTTTTATACCACTTCTTGGATGTTCATATAAAATATATGCCTTTTCTTAATATACCAACAGAGAATTGCCAGCATATAATAGCTCTCTTCATTTGAAAGGACCCTGTACTTACATCTTCCATGGGAAAAAAAAAAAAAAACACAAAAAAACGAAGTTTTGCATAACGGTATTACCTCGAGAACATTTGGGAAGAAAGTACTAGACAGAAACTGGATTTGGTAGTGGCCACTACTGGTCATCATGATTCACCTGCACCGTTGGCCTGATTCACCTGTGCTCTCATCTGTCTGCAGGAGTTACCTACACTTTGCCTTTTGGGTCTGGTAGAATAGCCATCACGTGTTACTTCTGAGACAATTGAACATAGAGCAAATAGAGCATGTGAATTTTTATAGACATTGTCTATTTTAGACTTCATGGAAATACACATCAGCAGAGGAAACAGGTGAGATGACAAAAAAATAATGTGTCACCTGCCTTGATAGGTAATTCCATAAACAATAGAAAGTGAAGTGTTGTTCATATTCTTTCCATTAATGAAAATTTGATTTTTTAAAGATGACTTAATTCCTTGTTGGTTGCTTTAATATTATCTTTTCTTCCTCAAATAAATGGGATAAGTAAAGAAAAAATATCCCTGGTATTTTAGAAAATCAACCAATAGTTGATTTTCTTAAAAGGTGGCTAAAAAAAGTACATGGTGGTTCACTAATTATAAAAAGTTAGTACATTTCCAAGATAAGCAAGTCATTCATTTTATATTCTCCTAGAGGCCCGGTGCACAGTGGAGTCCCTCAGTCTGGCCTGTGAGATCAGGCCAAAACTGGCCCTCTGACATCTTCCGAGGGGCCCTGGATTGCAAGAGGGCACAGGCCAGGCTAAGGGACCCCACTGGTGCACTCGGGGCTGGGGAGGGACTCGGGAGGTTGGCCAGCTGGGGAGGGGCTCCAGGGTGTGTCCGGCCCATCTCCCTCAGTCCTGATAGGCCAGACCCCAGCAGCAAGCAAACCTACCGGTCGGAGCATCTGCCCCCTGGTGGTCAGTCACATCATAGCGAGCAGTTGAGCAGCCTTAGCATATCATTAGCATATTACACTTTGATTGGTTGAACAGCTGACTGCATGACTGGACACTTAGCATATTAGGCTTTTATTATATAGGATGGAACCATTACAGCCACTTTAGAAGTAATATAATAATAGGTATGAAAAGCAAACTAAGTGAAAGCCTTTTATAGTTTATAGCTTAGATGACTGAAAGGCCATCTTTAATATTTCCTTTTCAATACATTTCATATTCATTAATAAGCATTTATTTTCTCTGCGTTTTTCTTCCCACCCTATGTATTTTATTTTTGGTACTTAACCTAAGCTCCTATTAAAAATTAAGTTGATATATTCAAAATGGACCACTATGGTCTCATATACCTATGAGACTTTCATATACCTATGTATTCAGTTTCTCATTGCCATTTTAGTTTCAACAAATCTTCTAGAAAAGAGATTTCTCTACTACCCTGGCCATTTTTTTATTGTTTCAATTGAATTATTTTAAATGTTTTAATATTTAGTTTTAACACTGAGTAATTTATTGTTGGCCACAAGTGCAAATTATTTTAGTCTGTTGAAGTTTAAAGGTATATTTATATCCCACATTTGCAATTTTGTGATTCCTTTCTAATACTTAGTTCCTTTTTTCTCTTAGCTTGCTTTCCTGACAGCCACTTTTTCTCTTTTGTCATTTATTTTGCATTTTAGAAAATTTAATTAGTTGCCCCTACACCTGTAAACAATCCTATATAATAAAAAGCTAATATGCAAATTATCTCTCAACCAGGAGTTCGACCGGGGCAGGGTAGGGCTGGCCAGCCAACATTCTATGGCCCCTCCCCCAGCCAGCCCCATCCATGATCGGCCCCAGCCCTGCTTTGCAAAAATTTGTGCACCGGGCCTCTAGTTCTGTATTAAAATGAACTTGGAAGCATAGGCCCAACCAAGGTTTTAAAATATATTGAGAAAAAAATTGAGTTTTTACTTGCATAAGAAAATAATTTATATTTTTATTCCTTAAATACATAATATGAAACTTCTGGATATCTACATTTGCAAATTTGACTGCCTAACCAGACATTGGACAACTTACGTTTTAGATTCACACTGGCTGCTTTTAGAAATCTAGTGAGCATTTGTTTGAAGAACCTACTTGGGATTACATATGACATGCGGTCAGAGTCAACAGAAATGAACTAGGTATAAAACAGCATAATTTGTTTAAAGTGTGTAGGACACCATTTTAGTTGCTATGGGGGTATAAAGATAAGTGTTCAGGAGCCTCTAAACTCAAGGGTCTGGTTATATTTTAAGGCATTATTTCAGATTGGATGTGACCTAGATAGAGTGGAATATGTTTTTTTAATTCACACAAAAATATATGGGCATTCTGAATAAATCACAGGATTTATGATCGAGGTAATATGTGAGACATGGGCCTTGGGCAATAGTGGGCCTCCAGAAGGTTTATGATGACATTCCAAGTGGAAGGGACAGTGTAAGCAAAAATGTGGTGGTGAGAAAGTACAGTGTGTTCACTGAGTTGAGTTGTCTGGCTCAGCGACAGTCTCAAAATGTGTATAAAAAGTGATGAGACTTAAAAGCAAGGTGGGGGCAGTTCTTGAATGCCAACATGAAGAATTTACGCTTAAACCATTTAGCAAAGGAGAGCAATTGAAGTTCAGTGTGGAGGGAGGGGTTGTGATTAGAGGTGCACTTCAGGAAGAGCAACTTGGCTTCAGAATGTAGTAAAGATGGGAGTGGGTGCAAGTGTAAATGGGAAAGATAAGGAATAATTGAAACCACCCGGTTAGGAAGTAATGTGGGTCATCACTAAGCTTGTGAGAACAGGTGTAAGGAAACAGGTATGTGACTAGACCAGTGAGTTAAGGGATAGGTCAAAGGAAACATCCTTTCAGGCCTGCATTTCAACAAGAATAGTGGGAAAAGAGAAAGCAGGAGAGGACATTGATGGAGGCTGGAGTTGGGGTGGGCAGGCAGGAATGCCTTCTGTGTAAGCCACTTCAATATAATTCTAGACTCACTGCTGGTGTGAATAGTCCTGGCTTCAAAAATTAGCTTTTTATGACTTAGGCAAGTTACTCCAAGTTGACACACCTCAATTTTCTCACCTGTAAGTGAGTTTGATAGTAGTACCTCAAAACTGATTTGAGTGTACATGAAAGTAATATATATGAGCATGCAAAGGGCTCAGTGAAGTGTAAGCATTACTGTTTTTCTTTAATTCTCAGAGCTCTAGCATGTAGCTATTTTTATCCCATTTTATATATGAGAAAACCAAGGCACAGAAACTATATTTTTTAAAGCAGTCCTTCAGCCTGAAAAGAGCATTACAGTAATAAATTAGGCCTCCATGCCCTTGTGTGTTTCAGGTTTTGTTTCAGTTTTTTGCTTTGTTTTGTTTTCAGAATTCAGATAACAGTTCTTTTTTAGCAACTAGTTAGTTGTTTCATTGACAGGCAGAATCCCTAAAAAATCCGTGAATTGAAGTTTTCCTCATAAACAAGGTGGAGCATATGCAAACAAAATGAGAAATAGTGGGATTGTGGAAAGAGAAGATGCAATTCGGAGACTGATAAATAAAAAGTTATTTGCAGAAGATAAAATGAAGGAAGAAAGTATGCATACAAATATATTTGTACCTGTAGTGATTTATTATTTCTATTGTCTAATATTAAACAAGCTAATTTACTTATTCACTCATAGGCATATACAGAACTCCAGCAATGTGAGAGACACTGTTGCATTTTGCTTTCTAGTTCTTTGTATACTAGGATTTAACTTTGATCTAGAGAATCTTCACATAAATGTAATGTCATTGCCAAAAGCACTTTTCAAGAACAATAGATAATTTTCTGGTATTTATGGGGCAGGAGGGGAGGGGTAGAACAGTGAGGACTAAATTAATTTTTTTTCTTAAACTGTGGTTCTCAACTTTTTCTCACCCCCAGCATACTAGTAATGAGTGAGTGGTCTTTGGAAATGATCTCACATTTCTGTTGGACACCTTCTTGATGTTCAGGGGGGCAGTTCAGTTTAGGGAAGATGCCTCTGGTAGGATTAGTGCGGGGTTGAAGAGAGTCCCTGTTGGTTGTAATCTTCTCAAGTCCAGGGGTGGCAGTGTTATGGAGTGCCACCTGATTTCTCTTTCCTGATCCGAGTTCATGATGCCAGGAGGGAAGGATGGCATTGTGGGAAAAGCACTAGACTGTGTCAGGGGAGCTAGATGGCTTCTCCCAAGTCAGCCACACACATTAGCTTCCTGATCTTGGACAAGATACTTATTTGTTAATTTTCTCATCTGCAAAATAAAAAGGTGGCAGTAGATGGCCTGTAAATTGCCTCCCAATTCCTACATTCATAGTATTAATCGAATTCATTCAGTATTGATTCGTCTTGGCAGTGGGGATATAAAGTGCAATAATCCTGAAATAAGGAGATATACATGACAGAAATATAAGCAAGTGGCCAAAGGGGTGAGTCCTTGCTCTGGGAGTGGGGACAGGAAGGAAACGGGAACGACAGGGACCCTTTCACAGAGAGATTCCTTTACATTGGGCCTCGAGGATGAGAATGATTGTGTCAGAAAGGCAGGGAGGTGTTCAGAAGCAGGTAAGACCTTGCTGTACTTGGGATCTTTTATGGCAAGTAGCCTTTGTAGCTAGAGCTTTAGAGATTTGGGTGGGAGATGATGTTGGAAAGGTAGTTTGGACTTACATTGAGGAGACTTAAATGCCAGGTAAGGGACTTCATCATGAATTCTGTGCACACTAGGGAGGTACTGAAGGTTTGGTGGGGAGGGTGGGAAATAGGCCCAGTCTTGGTGTTTGGAAATTTGATGAACGTGTATAAAGAGTGGGTAGGGAGATCCTGCTGTTTGTTTTACTGGCCATCTTCATCTGTTAACTGATACCCAGGTACCATCTGGCATTCATATTGGTACTTCCAGGACTGTCTTTCTTCCTGTAACCAGCACTGACTTCACAAACTCAAGGAAATACTGTTTATACTCAACTCATTGTTTTGAGGTGACTCCAAGAATTTATCTTCCCTAAATGATCATTGCCTTCCCCACTCCAAACCTAGCAGAGTGACTATACCATTAACAGGGTTAATTAAGGAAAAAGGCAGTGGAGTCCAATGTTAAAAGAAAAAAGAAAGTTAATGATTTATAAATTCACTGTCCTTAGTTCTATGTCCATAGGTGGCCTAAATAGTTTTTAAAAGCCAGGGAAGATTTTTATTGTAATATTTCAACAATAAAGATAAATCTTAAAAAAATAATGATAATAGAAAGATCAGGAAAGATTTTAACCCCTTAGTGGTTGTCACAGTGATGTTAGCCTTAACTGCGGTCCAGCACACGGAAGAGAGCATTGTCTGGGGCTTTCGTTTTTGCCTGCAGCCTCTGCCGGGCTGAAGTTGCACTGACTGAGTGCAGGGCAGATACTAAAATCACTACAGTCTTTGGGGATCGGAGGAGCCCTAGGGGATGTGCGGAGCATCCACAAGACCCTTGGGTAGGCCTGTCAACTCCGGTTTTCATGTCTTCCTTTCTCTTCACCGCAGCTTTTTCTTCCAGGCTGTTCGGCGAGTGCATCAAGAGGTACTGTATGTGGGTGCATGCGTGCTTCTGCCAAACAGCTTTATCATCTGTGCTCTTGCCCTCCCTTACAGACTCGTGGCTGCCGTCAAGCGGTTTGATGTACGCTTTCTACATGTCCGACTAATGGAGAGTTGAAAGCCATCCTTCAGCCTGGTGTGGCCCCTTTACTCATGTTTGCCAGTTACTAGCCACCTCATTTAAATGGAGACATTTTGAATGTTTCACATTTCAAAATGTTTTTTAAGATACTGACTCAGTGACAGTCATCTTAGGAAGCCAGGTGTTTCTGCCTGTCCTTAGGCAAACATTTATTTACCTGGTAGTCTGCAGAATCATAAATTTCTGACTAAAAACAAATTCTTTCAGATTATTTGCAGTTGACCAAATCTGTCTTTTTATTTTAAGAAACTCATATTGTCCTATTTTCCCTGTAAATTGTATCAGAGCAGATGTAGTCACCCCAATGTCGCAATGAACTAAACAAATTTCATTGATGTAAACATTGTTAAACAACTTCACATGTAATTTTGGAAAAACAGTATTTCTGAACCTGTTTAATAATGTTTAAAAATTCATCAGTGAAATTGCCTTAAATGGTGGCCGTTATTACATTACCTTTCTCAATTACATAGATTCTGTGTTTTATGTCTAGACTGGTTATAAGTAATACACATACACACAAAAAGATCACAGCTGAAGAGTGTGGCATATGCCTAACCCATTGAATTTGATTTAGACTTGATAAATCTTGGGAAAGATGCCGTATCAGCTATTAAAATAATAGGAAATGCTTTCAGGAGGTTGAGCTGGCATTTCTAGTTCTTTTTACCTTTTGCCTCCATTGCTCTTCACTTTCCACCCCCTTTGCTCCACCCCACCCCCCGTGCCATTGTTGTGACTCCAAATTCTAAGCTCTCAGCCTTGAAATGGAACATAAACCTTAAATATGGTTCTATTCATTGTAATCTGCTAAAATCACAATTGAAGCTCTGTGTCAAGGCATTTTTTAAAATTTCTGGAGCAGTATTTAAATGATGACGTGCAGTAATTTGTTCATTCTTCTGTCAGCGTAATTTACAAGGCAATGGCAGATAAACATAGCAACACAAGATTCATTCAGGGTGACACAATGGCAGACACATAGAGCAGAGCCCTGCCTCTGAGATAAAGTGGACTGAGTGACTTACGCAGTAATTAGGGGATAATTGTCATTAACCTCACAAACAGTAGTTTACCCATATTGTTTAAAAGGCTCCAGGATGCATAATGACAGGGTAATCTGTCAAAGCGCTAGGGGGAAATATTAATAAGATTTGTGCAGGCCTGGATAGAAAATATGCAGAAAGCGGCCACATTAAGCTAATTGGTGGATGAATATACACTTGTAAAAGTGCTTCTAATGGCACGTTTGCTGCTCTCCAAATGACTCCCGTTAATGTGGAGAAGTGGGCTGCTTAGAAAGTCAGGACTGCTGGGACAAGAGGGTATTAGGCATATAGACATGGTTATTACCTTGTGCTCTGTAATGCATGCTTCCCCCTCCTACCCTCCTTTATGTTGAATTTCTGAGTTTTTTTGTTATAGTCACATATATTGATTGTCTACTTTGATTAGTCTGTGTTTATCTATATTTGTTCAGTCAGCCACCAACTCTACATCATCTCTACTTTGTGGACACATATAATGTCTAATATCCACCTTGATAGCTGCTTACAAACACTATACAGAAATACAAACTGTTAATGCACACATGGATTTATATAATTGTCCGTGTGTGTGCGCGCACGCAGGCGCCTTTGCTAGGAACACATTTAATCTGAGCAATCAAAGGAAAGTATATCCATCAACAGCCTTGTGTATGTGTTACAAGTAATAATGTGTTGTTCCCTGATGAATACTAAAGCAGGAAATTAATCTTTGTGTGGTACGGCCATGCTTATACCCGGAGAAGAACAAAGTTGAATTTCCCAATACATCTTTCTGTTCAATCACATACTCAGTCCTTAGCGTGTTTTATGGAATACTCAATCCTTGCTGTTTTATGGGATGCTGCTTAGTGGGTGGTGTCCAGTCCCTTCCTACCCCTGCTCCCTCATATCCTAATGAATATGTTAAAGTTCCTTAGGGTTATTCATTCAGCTTCAGTTGTGAAATAACTAGTGGTTTAATATGTGAAGCAGAATCTACCATTCAAACTTTGGAAGTTCTGCTAACATGCCAGAATGGAGAATCATGGCCGCACAGATAAAAACTTCCAACAGTTGGAAGTTGTGGCCCTGAATTTGTGCCATGGTTTCAGCCCTTACTTGATGTGTAAAATCACTTCCATTAGGGAAGAAAATGCACTCATTTTTGCTGTTTATCAGACTTTATAGAAGGTCTCTGGCATTTATGTTTAGAAATGTAAACCTTCAGCAGAGACCCCCAGATATACACAGGCTATCTTCAAACTCGGCGGCAGAACTTCGGTTATGGACAGAGAGGTAAACTAGAAAATGTAGACCTCAAAGCAATCATGTCAGAAAGGGCTCTGGTGAGCTCTGTGTTTATTGCAAAGCGAGCAGATTTATAAGTGTCCTAGGACCTGGGCTTATCTTTATGTCTGAGGGTAGAAGAAAACAAGACCACTTGCAGGGACCATCCTTCTCTCTCCTCCCGTTTCTGGTGTTTTCTCTGAGAATTTCAAACTGCTCCTTTGCTGTCCTGAGCCATAAAATGATTTACCCTCTGACATCTCAGCCATGATCACCTCCAAGTGATTAACTGACGTCTGTTTAAAGGGCTTAATTAAGACAAAGGTCTTATATACAAATCCTGATATTTGGGGGGAACTGCAAGACGGCTGAGCATTACAGATATTTATTTATATAGATAGTTTATGGAGGAGAACATTTGTTTTGGAATATTTGAGACTCAAGCTGCAGAATGTTCACACACTCTACTGGTGTGATTCCAGGGGGTTCCAAGGCCTCTTGGGGACTTTCTTGAACATTTTCTCTAGTTTGCAAGCAACAGTATTTACTGAGCTGGCTGCTGAATTGGCCAGGAGTAAAAATTAATCCAGAAGAATTAGGACATCTAATCCTGTCACTGATAAGCAGCCCTAGAAAGACATGTCAAGGGAAGCATCCAGAATCTAATCTAATAAAAAAGTAATATCCTAATTGCGTCACTCCGCTACATCCCAAGCCACGCCCACCAGACAATCAGAGCAACTATATGCAAATTAACCCAACCAAGATGGCAGACAGCAGCCACAGAGGTAGAGCAAACAGGAGGCTTCCTTGCCTGGTGATGGAGGAAGCAGCCTGCCTAGGCTGACTGTGGCCTCTGCTCAAGGCAGCAAAGTTTTAAGTATAGAAGATAAATAAACCCCAGATACCTGCTTCCAACCAGCCTCACTGGGAGCTTGGATCGCTGGCAGCTGTGGCCAGCCTGCAAACAGCCATCAGCCCCTTACCCAGGATGGCCTCACCCTCATGGGGTGAGGGTCCCTGCTGGGGGGCTTGGCCAGCCTGAAAACAACCCTCAGCCACTCACCCAGGCTGGCCAGGCACCCCAGCAAGGACCCCCACCCTGAAGGGCTGTGGCCAGCCTGCAAACAGCCATCAGCTCCTCACGTAGGCTGGCCAAGCACCCCAGCAGTGACCCCTACCCTGAAGGGGGTATGACCAGTCTGAAAATGGCCCTCAGCCCCTCACCCAGGCTGTCCAGGAACCCCAGTGGGACCCCTGCCCTGATCCGGGACACCCTTAAAGGCAAACCAACCAACCCCCACCCATGCACAAGGCTTCTGTCCTATATAATAAAAGTATAATATGCAAATGGATCCTAAAAGCAAAACCACTGGGAATGACTGGTCAGTGCACTTCCACAGGGGGAGCTCTGCTCAGCCACAAGCCAGGCTGACAGCTGCCAGTACAGCGGTGGTGGTGGGAGCCTCTCCTGCCTCCTTAGCAGTGCTAAGGATGTCCGACTACAGCTTAGGTCTGCTCCCCGCTAGCAAGTGGACATCCCCCAAGGGCTCCCAGGCTGCCAGAGTGATGTCTGACTGCCAGCTTAGACCCAATCACTGGGAAGCGGGCCTAAGCCAGCAGGTGGACATCCCCCAAGGGTTTCCAGACTGTGACAGGGCATAGGCCGGGCTGAGGGACCCCCTCCCCCCGAGTGCACAAATTTTTGTGCACCAGGCCTCTAGTATACTATAATACAGCAATTCTCTCATAAAGGCCTAATTTCTGTCATAAATACATTTATTCTGAAGAAAGTTGGTTATGCAAGATGGTTAAAAGGAAAAATATTAGTCTAGCGTTTAAATTTTTTTAATTAAAATTATTTGTGCATCCAGATTCTAGGCTTATCAGACAATGGGATTTTAGTAAGCTTAATGGAATTTTGGTTTAGTAAGGCTTAGAAAGTTTATTAGCAAGGCTCTTTTCTTTATCCATGAGAAAGCCAAAGCTAGTATAGATGACTTAGTGGTCATACAGATGATGGTTAGCTAATAAAACCAAGAGTAGGAATAAGGTGTCACTCACTCATGTTCTTTATTTTCCTTTAAGAGGAATATGTGCAAGTTATATTAAGCATAATCAAAATTTGGAACTTTAATATGCAAATTCTATGTTAGCCTATAGGTACTGAGTTAGGTATTTTATGCTTAAGTTAAGGACTATAGGTAATTTTATATTAAAGGTTAATATGCTAGGAATATCAACAGGGTTTAAGATTTTCTATTTGGCAAGTTAAATGACTCCTACGGTACTGTCATTAAATATTAAAATGTATCAGACCTTTAAAAGTTTCTCAGGTTTGATTTAGGATGGAGCTAGGTAATTTGAAAAATACATTTCAATCTTTGAAGTGAAATTCTAGGTATTGAAGAAAGTAATTTACTCCTCAGAAATGCCTTTTTATGTGGCAAAACAAGGCACCTGCTTTATTTATTTGCAAACAAATGCCCATACAGGAAATGTGTATGGCTGGTTTTAAGCTAGACAAGCTAAAATTCCTGGGCACAGAGAAGAAATCCTGACAGGCCTTTAATAGAGCTTAACTGGAGCTTCTGTGATTAAATATACTGTAAACTCAGAATGATCTATCACAATCACAGTTTTTAACGTAAAAACGCTGTACAGACAGTTACTGAGGAAAAAAGGGCTAGTCCCTCAAATTATATATTCTTATCTGGTCTGTAACCAAGAACACTGTATAACAAAGTGAATTTTTTATTAAAAGTCTAACAATATGTTTTTTAAGAATCACGAGAACCATTTAGAACCTGTGCCCTGACATTTTGATTAGATCATGTTGGGAGGGTATATTATTCACTTTATCAGTTTCTTTAAAAATTACCATCATTTGCACTGTGAACATATTCTTAAATATGGATTTAAAAAAGCAATGGTAGAAATTTATATATTGAAAAATAAATCAAAGCAGGTACCTGAAAGTCACATAGAATTTTTCTGTTGCTTTTTTCTACTGCTAACTATTTTAGTCAGGTGCCACAATCCTCAGACTTAAAGTTTCATCCAAAGAGAGGAATTCTTTAACTTTGTGCTTTTTTACAAGTAATTTGATGTACCTTACCTGATTATACCACCATTCTCCATGGTTGAACATTCTGAATGTTATAGTAAGACGGGTTCTAAATGAGGTTCATGTACAGCAGGAGTGAGTGAAGAATGGTAGTCTGTGTACATGTGCATGTTTGTGTACATGCACATATGTTATCATAAGTAACTCTTTTAAAGTCGGTCTTCATGTGCAAACAGTGTTTATAGAGAGAAGACTTCTCTATTAGCATGTCAGCTAACAAGGATTAACAAGGTTTTCTTTGTGACAAAATTCT
The DNA here is from genome assembly GCA_004026665.1 of Murina feae. Taxonomy (NCBI): domain Eukaryota; kingdom Metazoa; phylum Chordata; class Mammalia; order Chiroptera; family Vespertilionidae; genus Murina; species Murina feae. The sequence continues at coordinate 43,760 of PVJC01000269.1, read as the reverse complement.
TTCACGCAAAGTTTTCTAAGAGCTTTCACATTGTGTCCAATGGTGGCTATTCCTGTAGCTTCATTTCTCCTTATGGGGAAAAAGGGGAATTGGAAAGTTACTTCAAATACAGTTCTTTATAATTTGGACGTTTTGAGTTTGGCATCAGCTCCTGTAATCACAGCACACCAATTTACGCTCGTAACTTTGATGTCTGCATGCTGGTTGCATGATGCCAGTCTTGGGTTGACAAGGAAAGCATGTTTGTTCTCCAAAAGGGCTGTTCACATGGACAAATGTTGCCAAATAAAGTCCAGTCTTGGTTTTTATGGGGAAGATATTATTTTTTTTCTGTCTGTGCAACACCTTGGCAATTCTTTCTGATGGGACAGACACCTCTGTCCTAGAATGGGGAGGAAGAAGCAAGGATATGAATGGTTGAGGGTAAAGGGTTGCTCTTGAGAAATTCTGCAAAATACTAATTTCCAAATCGTGGAAACTGAGTAGGGTTCTCCTTACAAAAAGGAAATGTTGATCTTCTTTTTAATCAAGTCTGATTTGAACCATTTGGTGCACTCGTGATATAAATGAGTATACTTTATTCAGCCTCCACATATTTCAACTCTTTCAGCTGGCCTGCTAGAAACATTAGCTGGAAACACTGAAAAAGCATACTTACAGAGCTCTGTCTGTGTGGATAGAGAATGGAATAACTTTGTTTACTTATACAACCAAACTGCTCTGATGTACATTGTGTATGCTAGTGGTACATCTTTCTAGTTCAGGGCCCTGCAAGAAATATGTGTTTAAATGTAAATTTGCTAAAACAAGTTAACATGCCAAGTTCTTTCCCCACATAATTTCAAGTGTTTCTCAGAAATTATCACAACATTGCTTTAAAAATTTCCCTAAATACTTCCCAGAATTTATTATTTTCCATAAGAACTTTTTTTGTTTTACCATTTTTATTCATCTCCCTTTTTTGCCTGCTTACACACACACACACACACACACACACACACACACACACACACACACACACACACACACTTTGATCCATGCACACTTAAGATTGCCAAGTCTTATGAATTTGAGATAAACATAATCTAACAAGAAAAGCAAAAATAAAATTGCCTGTTGTAAGTGGAGAGCACCCACACCGGTTAAAATTGTTGGCTAAGGGAAGAGTTTCAAAAGTGACTTGACTTTAGAAAAGCACTTGAAAGCTGAAGTATCTGCTTGTTACATACGGACCCATCTGAATTTTAAACTAGGTAGCTATCGGGAGAGTGGGACAGGAGAGGACTGAAAGGTTTATGGCTTCTATAAGTTTTTTCTTTAAAACTCTGTGTAGTGTTCAAAGGCTTTTCTCCCACAGAGTATTTCCCTCGAACCCCTGCTACTTTCAGCTCTCAGAGCCAAGTCTAACTCATGAGCACTCTACTTGCCAACCCTCTCTGCTAAGTTGATGGAATGCCCCCATTCATATCATCTGAGATAATGGTCTGAGCCTATCACTTGCTCCTCAGGCGACCCAACAGTTAGATGATATATTTCCTAATTTCTGGGTCATATCCTGGCACATGTCCACCTAACAAAGAGGCCAAAACAAATGCAGGTGGAGGCAAGTTAGGTAAATTAACTGACTGCTCCTCAGCAGCTTCTTCTGACATGTTAGCAAACGTGAATGCAGATAGTATGTGCCTGCTAAATGTCAGTATTAGCTCTGTAGAGAAGCAATCCCCCAGTTGTTTTTTATTACACATCCCTTGAGTAAAAATATATGAGCTTGGGCCCTGATAAATGTAAAACTGGTCCTAAATGAGGAATGTAATACTGTAGGTACACATATATAAAATATTAGCCAAAGTTTATGTTTTTAGATACTGGAAGATAGAAATTATCGTGTTTATACCCTGTGTCACAATGTATTGTTGTGCTCGCCACTGACAGAAGAGGGTGGGGGACGTGTGTGTGTGCTATTCTGGTCACAGTAGAGCGTGGGAAGTGAGAGGTGAGATGGCCCATGAGTAGGGAAAGTTGTGGATGTTGAGTTATGAGTGTGAAATTTCATGCAATTTGCACGATTTAGTGTTTTGTGTCATCTTCATTGAGGAATACTTTACACACAATAAAATCTACCAATGTTAAGTGCACAGCACAAATATGAAAAATATCAACACATCATGATCCAAAACATTTCCATTGCCCCCAGAAGTTCCCTGATGATCTTTTGCAGTCAGTTCCTTCCCCTTACCCTCTGCCCCTAGCAACCACTGGTCTCCTTTCAGTTAACTTCTCCAGGATTTTATGTAACTGAGATGATAGAATATTTTGGGGTCTGTCTTTCATCATTAGCATAATGCTTTTGAGAGTCATCCATGCTGTACTGGTTACCAGTAGGCTAGTCCTTTTATTGCCCAGTAGTATTCCATTCTGTAGGTCTCAAAACTATTTGTTTAACCTTAAGACTTAAACATAAAAAAACAAAAAACAAAAACTTGGCATTCAAGGTCTTGCCAAGCACTATTTCATCAATTTTCAATTTGTCAATTACTGTTAAATTTTACTTGATAGCATACCAAGTTTGAAACTTTGTAATTTCTATACCTTCCACTGAACCTCATTCCTCTTGCCTTGATATTTGAATTTATCCTTAAGGAGAAAGAGTAGAAAATTCCAACAGGAAATTGGTTATGAACATAAGTTGCCAATGTAAGGTTATGATAGAATAATTTCTGAAGATAACACACTGTACAAAGACATGAAATAAAAAAGGACGTCTCATAAACCTCTGCTTTTGTTCTAAGCTGTTAGCAATCCCTATAGCTCAATGTCATTTAATTAAAAGATTTAAATTATATCAAAGGGAAATATATATATATATATATATATATATATTGGTTTCAGCTAATCATTTTAGGATTTTCTCTTAAATTTGACTGACAAGAAGTTCATGTACTAGAACAGAAAATTAAGTTATTCTGCATCTGTCTTTTAGAATCAAATTATCTGCTTAATAATTTGAATACTGCTAGGGCAAATTGGCCCTAGATCTCTGCTGTGTTCAGTGCTTCTCCCTCATTTCCATGCATGGACAGAAAGAAAGGTATTGTTCCATTAGCAGCCTGCCATCAACACAGATGGAATCCTTCTTAGACTGAGGAGTCTCTGGACTTGAGGTCTCCTAACAGTCTAGCTATCCCAAAACTTCTTATCTGGTCTTTCTTCCATGTCTTTGCATCCTTTCCTTCCCTATCCCTCTCTCCCAAATAAAAATCAGCCTTACTTTACTTTGATTTTAAAACTACAAGTCATGTAAGATGCTTTGATGTGAAGAAAGGGCTCAAATAAAACCATTCAAACCACGGCAGTTGATCCTACTCCAAAAAAGGACTTTTAAAAATCACTCTACAGAGTCCTATAGAACAGGGTGCCAGGTTTGCACGGAGCGATAATCACTGGTTCTGATGAAGTACAAAAAAGGAAGTCTCTTCATGTAAAATGCTTAGAAGTAAATATTTTGAGTGTTTTATACTTTTTCTGAACCCAGTAAGACAGGCTTTATAAGTCTGGATTATTTGGTGTTACTCCTCTTTTAATTAGTAGTATACCCAGTTATTTTAGCAGGAAATCAATATTTATAATAATACCTTCCATTTCACTTAACAGGGTAAATCTTCTTTTGTACTATTCTCCTTTTGTAAATAACAATTCCCATGTAAAGGGTTAAAGGTCACTCAACTCTGTTTACAAATGGGCAAGCCCAAAGGCATTGACTCACCAACTGCAAACCTGAATGAGAAAGACAAGTGTCCAGTTATGCACCTTATGTAATTTATTACTCATGCCCAAGACCAGTGTCCCAGTATGGGGTGGTCAGCAGTCAAGATATTTAGACTGGCTTACCGGACTGAATTTTTGTTTTATTAACATTTATTTATTCGGTGATAGTACCTAATTCTTTGTATAGCCTTTATTCACTCTGGTAGAGTTTGACATGGCAAGCGGGCCTAGGTTTTACATCTGAACTTCTTAAACTATCTGTGCGGAAGGGTCAGTGTCTCCCTAATCAGTCTTGAGTTAAATAAAGTTATTCTAAAAAATCATGGCTGTAGATGTTGCAGCAGTATCAGATTGTCCTAAAGGATTCCAAGTGGTTAATCTCAATTATTCGCAGGCTGCTTTACAAAAGGCGTGCAGGGGGCTTCAGACCGGCACGGGTCCTTTCTGAACAGCACATGACCACTCATGGGAATTCTGGCCTTACCTGAGCAGTCTTCAGCCACCGTGGGAGCACCATTGCACCAGACCATGCTTATTTCTGTCACAGACAGAAAAAACAGGGGCTTCCCTCGTTCCCCTTTGATGATTTCTGTCTCCCTTCAACCAGTTTATCCAAGGACACGCTAAACCTGGCAGCCACTCCTAGCATAGCTCTTGCAGACCCATCATGCTGCTAAGAAACTCAACTTTGCTTCTTGCTGCAGTTCCACCTCTCAGGAGCATGACAGCATTACATAATCTTGGTCAACTACAAATGATAGCTTCTTTGGAAAGAACTTCTTTGTCATCTAGCCTGGATTCAGGCAGTGCCCTCTCAGGGGGACTCCCGTTTGAGTGTTTAATGTAGATATCTGTCCTGTTCCCAAGCACATTTGTTTACAGTCATGTCATGTGGACCTTTGTGTCAATATAAATTGCTTGCTTCTCTTGCCTCTGTAAATGAAGCGTCTCTTTTATCACTCAGGCTACCAACAAAGTTCAACGTCTTGCTTACCTGGACCTCTGCCACCAGAAGTAAGTAGTTTAGCAGAGACAGCGACTCTGGACTAGAAGAGACACTGAGAGGCAGCAGTTTCAGCAATAGCAGCAGGCATCCTGGCAGGCCAGGAAAACAGAGAGACCATATGGGACTGCTGTGCATGCTGGGTGAAGGGAAAAACGAGGGGGGCAACAGGAGATGCCTCAGGTGGGTTTGATCAGTTGCTATGGTTTCTAAGGCCAGTGTTGATACCAGCGGCTGGCAGCTGTATAAGTACATTATCGACATGCAGATTTGAGTGCAGGCTTCCTGGGAAGAACCTGAGGAAGAAATGACTATACGCTGCTCAGGGTGGGTTTCAGCCTGAGAAACAATCCATCATGAAAGGCTCTGATAAAGAACAATCAAAGGGGTGGCTTTGATGGGAAAGGAAAAACGGTGTAGAAGAGGGCGTTACTGTGCTGCGGAGACCAGTGCTGTTCAGGAGAAGCTCTGCACCTTCTCATCACAAACTCTGTGTGCTCCCCTGGGAAGTGGATCACAGAGCAACAGTCACTGTGCTCAGGGAACTGGGAGTCAGAATTTCCGGGTGCCAGTCCTGGATCCCAAGTTAGCATCTGGGCAACCTTCACAAGCCATCTCACCTTTCTTCACCTCTGGTTTCTCGTCCGTTAAACATTCACTGAGCTCTGGAAGCTGTTAGGAGGTTCAAATGTGATAATCTATACAAAAATCACAATTTAAAATTTCTACAACACAAACCCTCTTCCTTCTTTACCCTTTTCCCCTGCCCCCAAGAAGACTAGTCTAAGGCAGACTAATTGCTACGAATGACACTTAAAAAAAAAAAAAGTGTAATTCAGGATTCCAGGATCATCCAGATCACCGTGTCCCCACATTATTATATTGACTATTCTGAGCAGATAGCTGCATGAGAGCATTTGATCTGAAGGCTGGTTTTATCTACAGGATGACAGAGGGACATCTGTGTTTGAAAATGCGTAAGAATGGACACCCAGGGGCACATACCCACACATACGCTTTATGTAAAATAATAGAATGCTAGAAGTCAGCCTTATAAGGAATAGCCTATAATTATCAGAGTTTCTCTTTTAAGTAACTTAAATAAATGATAAATTTCTCCTTATAATCAAACAGATTATCATGATTCACACCATATGATTTGGTCCAAAGAGAATTTTATATTGCAAGGCTGAGTAGAAAGTTTTCTGTTGTAAAAGTAGTACAATTCCCTTTATCCTGCTTCTTCTTATCTAATATCTACCATAAGCATAGTAAAATGGTTAGAACGAAGTACTTAAGATTAATACTATACTATTAACTAATCTAGAGACTCTATTCAAGTTTTCTAGTTCTCCCACTAATGTCCTTTTGCTGGTCTCGGATTTCATACTGTGTTTCTTGCTTTGTCTTTAAAAGAGTCTTTCCAGACTTTACACTTGGAAGAGGACTAGCCACTGTTGTGTAGAATGCTATTTAATTCTGGTTCATCTGATGTTTTCTCATGATTCAATTGAGGTTATATATTTTTGACAAGGAAACCACAAAAGACATTATGTGTCCTTCTCAGTGAATATAGCGAAAGGTACATGATGACATGTATCACTGGTAATGTTAGCTTTGATCACTTAGTTAAGGTGGTGTCTGTTAGGTTTCTCCATTATAAACTTGGGGATTTTTCTCTTTGCAATTAATAAGTATCTTTTTTGTTGTTGCTTTCTTAATTGATGGTTAAAGTTGGAGTAAGTGTCATTCAGAGAAGGTTGCAAAGCATCCTGTCCTGGTGGAAAGAAGCTGTGGAAAGAAAGTGATGGAGTCATTATTTAAGTGTTTGAGTAGATTTCTCTCAATCCATGCTGAAATGGATTGCCTGACATTACATTGCAGGATTTGTAAGTCCTACCTCCAGGCAAATCTCATAGTTGCTAGCAAAAATGAAAGCGTGAAATGCTTTTTAATGTATATTTAACAACACATAGTCTGGTGATTACTGATGTGTATTCTCCGTGGACCCCCTTTGCTATCAGAGGAGGATGTTAAGAGACAACATTTTTACACATTTATTCTATCTAAATCCATCACAGGTTTACTTTCTAAATATCTGTAACTGTCATTTATAACAAGAACATAAAAATCAAATACTTTAATTCTAACTCAAACTTTGGAACGTAGGATTGCAATCAATTTTCTGGACAAGTACAGTTACTGTTTTTTCTTGCTCTACCTTATGAAATTGCCCACTATTAAATGGCACTAGAAAGTAAAAATTATGAACAACAAATATATATCAACGAGTGAATCTAAGAATCAAGGGAATAAAAAATCTGATGAACAGAATAAACTGGTGAATAGAATAGAATCAGAGGCATAGAATGGAGTGGATGGACAATTTTCGGGGGTTAAGGGTGATGGGGGTGCGTGAAGAGAATGGACAATAATTGTACACCTATGGATGAGGACAGTGGGGGGGCAAGGACAGAAGTTTGGGGTGGGAAATGGGAGGAGGGGAGCTATGGGGGAAAAAGAGGAACAATTGTAATAATCTGAACAATAAAGATAAATTAAAAAAAAATAAATGGCACTAGAATACAGCCATTTAAAAAAAATAAAAATAGAAATGGCTTAGTAATGGGAGTGTAGGAGGTAATGTCACTTTATTCATCTTTTTTATTCATCTTTTAGAGATTCACATAATAGCTCCTATTTAAAGGAATTTTCATCGTTGAATCCAGTGTCATGTCTGCATGTGTTGAAGAAATAAAATTCACAAAATGTATTTAACTTCTTCCTACAGTGTCATTATTTAATAAGGATTAAGGTACCATGTTTTTTGCTTTGTGACTGGGTTGCACAGCAAGAGTTCATGTCTTGTACTAATGTATGCTAAATATTTGCATAGTATAGAGACCATTATTGTTGAAATGGCAGTAGTGAAGGTGTTTTAGATCACAGAGCCCTAATAGCCTGCATTTTGTTTGTTTTGACATTGTTAAATGCAATCTGTTTCTCTAACTAGGACTCTAATGACTACATTTGCATGGCAGAAAAGTTTGCTTGGTGGGTTGACTTTTATTAACAGTGTCTGCATGTTGTTTTCTGCTCTTGGTGTTCCATGAGCAGACAGAGCACCTTCAGTTCCATTGAATAGTTATACACAATCAGTAAGTTTCTGTGTTTGTCTTTGTTGTTTCTTTGATGTGGCCCCTAGGATGCTGCCGGCAAGGTGCTGGACCGCTGGGCCATCATGTCTCGGGAAGAGGAAATCATCACCCTTCAGCAGTTCCTGCGGTTTGGAGAAACCAAATCCATTGTAGAGCTGATGGCAATTCAGGAGAAAGAAGGGCAGGCTGTGGCCGTACCGTCTTCAAAGACAGACTCAGACATCAGGACTTTTATTGAGAGCAATAATCGCACCAGGAGTCCCAGCCTCCTTGCTCACCTAGAGAACAGCAACCCTTCCAGCATTCATCACTTTGAAAATATCCCCAACAGCCTTGCATTTCTGCTTCCATTCCAGTACATAAACCCAGTCTCGGCCCCACTGCTAGGATTGCCTCCAAACGGGCTCCTGTTAGAGCAACCAGGACTGAGGCTGCGGGAACCCAGCCTTTCAACCCAGAATGAGTACAATGAGAGCAGTGAGTCTGAAGTATCTCCCACACCTTATAAGAACGATCAGACTCCCAATAGAAACGCCCTGACCAGCATTACTAACGTGGAGCCAAAAACAGAGCCAGCCTGTGTGTCCCCCATTCAGAATTCTGCCCCGGTCAGTGATCTGACCAAAACGGAACACCCAAAAAGCTCATTCCGGATTCACCGCATGAGGAGGATGGGGTCAGCCTCTAGGAAAGGAAGAGTGTTCTGTAACGCATGTGGGAAGACATTCTATGATAAAGGTACTCTCAAAATCCATTATAATGCTGTTCACCTGAAGATCAAACATCGATGCACCATTGAAGGTTGCAACATGGTCTTTAGCTCCCTCCGCAGCCGCAATCGTCACAGTGCAAATCCTAACCCTCGCCTCCACATGCCTATGCTGAGGAATAACCGAGACAAAGATTTAATCCGGGCCACATCGGGAGCTGCCACCCCCGTCATAGCAAGTACAAAATCAAATCTCACACTCACCAGCCCTGGCCGGCCCCCGATGGGTTTTACCACTCCCCCACTAGACCCCATCTTACAGAACCCTCTCCCCAGCCAGCTGGTGTTTTCCGGGCTAAAGACTGTCCAACCAGTTCCTCCATTTTATAGAAGTTTACTCACTCCAGGAGAAATGGTGAGTCCTCCTACATCCCTCCCGACCAGTCCCCTCATTCCAACCAGCGGTACCATAGAGCAGCACCCCATGCCACCCTCTGAGCCAGCAGCGCCTGTAGTGATGATGGCCACTCATGAGCCCAGTGCCGACCTGGCCCCCAAGAAGAAGCCCAGGAAGTCCAGCATGCCTGTGAAGATTGAGAAGGAAATCATCGATACCGCCGATGAGTTTGACGATGAAGACGATGACCCCAATGACCCTGGAGCTGTGGTCAATGACGTGAGCCATGACAATCATTGCCACTCCCAAGAGGAGATGAGTCCAGGCATGTCTGTGCAGGACTTTTCTAAGCACAGCAGGTCCCGGTGCATTTCAAGGACTGAAATAAGAAGGGCTGACAGCATGACTTCTGAGGATCAAGAACCTGAGCGAGACTATGAAAACGAGTCCGAGTCCTCAGAGCCCAAACTAGGTGAGGAATCCATGGAAGGGGATGAACACATGCACAGCGAAGTGAGCGCAAAGGTCCTGATGAGCAGTGAGAGGCCCGACGAGAACCACAGTGAGCCCTCTCACCAGGACATCATCAAGGTGAAGGAAGAATTTGCAGATCCCACTTATGACATGTTTTACATGAGCCAGTACGGACTATACAATGGTGGGGGAGCCAGCATGGCGGCCCTGCACGAAAGTTTTGCCTCCTCTCTGAATTACGGCAGCCCTCAGAAGTTTTCCCCAGAAGGTGACCTGTGTTCCAGCCCAGACCCCAAAATCTGTTACGTGTGCAAGAAGAGTTTCAAAAGCTCCTACAGCGTGAAGCTTCACTACAGGAACGTTCACTTAAAAGAGATGCACGTCTGCACGGTGGCTGGCTGCAACGCTGCCTTCCCCTCTCGCCGGAGCAGAGACAGGTCAGTAAATCTCCATTGGCTGCTCCTGCTGGGGGGAGGGGCCTGTCATTAAAAAATCCAACGTAGATGTTTTGGTGCACTATAGAGATTGTCCACAGTGACCACACGATAACCAAGCTGCCATGCTCATGAAGGATTGTTGCAGTTGGTGCTTGTTATGATTAAGCATGCAGAATCATATGCCATCTTACCCAGTAATGCACGCCATTTTTCTCTGTGCTCCGTGTATGTGTGTGTGTGTATATGTTTTTCCATGCATCTAGGTGTGTGAATCAGTTAGCTGTGTACACAGTTCCCTGCTTCCCCATGAACCTTCACTTAGAAGCCTCAGCTTCTGTTATAAATATTTCTGCTTTGCCTTGTGGCATTTTTAATTAAATCAATATATTATCTTCATACACACATATTTATCCAATATAGAAACAGAAATTTACGGATGGAAAGAACCATAGGTCCAGGACATCGAGACAGCCTGCATCTCCGTAGGTATAACCAGAAATGTTATCATTCTTACATGAGTATTCAGTGTGTCCTTGAATTCTTTGAGTCACAAAAATATCAGAAGAAAATGGGACCAAAGTAATTGTTCATATGGGGAAGTGGTGTGGGGATATGGGTTTCTTTATGTTAGCTTCACAATGTCTATGAGCACATCTCCAAAACACAGTCTGTCGTGGGAATTATGCACACAGAAGGGGCGGCATGCATATACTTTTAGGAGCAGTTAGAATATATTATGTCCAGCCTTCAGATGACATCACACCTTAGCTATGTAGCTGCAGCTCTGAAACAGTTGGGCTTAAACAGAAGCAGCTGGTCCTAAACCTACAATGTTCTTTTTCAGCCCTAAAGAAAATGTAATATAAATGGAATGTGTCAAGGTGGTCAGTGGTGGGGAACCGCAGTTACCCTGCCCTCGGGGAGATAAGCTTGTGAGCAGGTCATTTACATAACACACCAGCCCAACCAGAGACACACCAGTTAATTCTCCCTATTATATTGGATGTGGTTTTTTTGGTTTTACATTGTCTTTTAAAAATATTTTTAGAGAAAATTTTATTACATGCTAACAGTCAATAGATGTGGAAGAAACAAAATTAACTAGGAAGTTTGCGAGTAGCCACCACCCAAATTCTAGTGATTATCAATTAGGTAGAGTTCTTTCACAATGTAACATATAATGGAAGTACCACTGAAAAGTAGGGACATGCTTCTGGAATACTCTGTTTGGTCTTCATAATTTAAAGATTAGTCATTTTAAAAATAAAAGTTAAAAAAGTTTTATTGTACTGAAGTATAGCTCAAGGGGTCCAATTCATGAAAAGCAAAATTTCTGAGAAAATGTGGCTTACTTTCTACAACTCAAAACATGTTTTGAAGAGAAATCTATCTTCTTAAAGCTTTCCCCTCCCTAGTCCTCTAGCCCCCACTCCTTTTTACCTTGTTCTGTGAAAAGATCACAAAGTTCTTTTCAGTTCCAGGGTATGGTAGACAGTCCCAGAATATGGTAGATAAGATAGCTATAGTACTTTAAATAATAAAATATAATACTGTACCCAACCTCTTCCTCCCCAAGTTTGTGAGTAATGTTCATTCTTTTAAATTTGAAATAGTGCACTAGTGATAATGAGGTTAATGCATTGGATTCTTTTTTTAACAAAAATAAAAGACTCATGAAAACCTGCATACAATATTTATAGAAATGGAGTGTTTGAAGACAAGCCAAAATTTAAGCCTATTTGCATGAATTCCTATCACTGTTTCAGTTTGCTTGCTGAAAATATTGAAAGTCATAACACTGGAATAAAATGACTCTGGGTCCAAAAGGCTACAGTACCCAAAGCTTGATGCTTTCCTTTATGTCACTGTGTTTTTTATATCCTAATGTATAAGGAGGTACTATTGAAAAGGTGGTTTGTCTGAGGAAAACCCCATTTATTGATAGGGGAATGTTTCAGTCTTCATTTTTACTCTAAGGATTGGGAATTTGCCAAGTGACCAGCCTTATGGAAACACCAGAGGCCCTGTACATAAAATTTGTGCACTCATAGAGGTATCCTTCAGCCTGGCCTGCACCCTCTCGCAATCCAGGAGCCATGGGGGATGTCCGGCTGCTGGCTTAGGCCTACTCTCTGGGGAGCAGGCCTAAGCCAGCAGTCAGACATCCTTAGTGCTGTCGCAGAGGTGGGAGAGTCTCCCGCCACCGTCACTGTGCTCACCAGCTGTGAGCCCGGCTTCTGACTGAGTGGCATTCCCACTGGGAGAGCACACTGACCACCAGAAGGCAGCTCCTGTGTTGAGCGTCTGCCCACTGTTGGTCAATGCATGTCATAGCGATGGTTGTTCTGCCATTTGATTGATTTGCATATTAGCCTTTGATTTATATAGGCTAGGCCAGTGTCTAGGATAACTAGTACATTATAGGTGGGAAAACAGTACTGATATTCTCCCAGGTGTGTTTAGTCATATAGGGAAGCCTCACAAGACAGGGGATACATTTTATTTGACTGAAATATCCCATCACACCTAATCTTTTAAATTCTGGATATTGTCACACATAATCAGTGAAGAGAATTGAAAAAAAAATACTGTACAAAGAAAGTAATTTGATTCTCACTTGAAAATTTGCTTTTCAAGAATACTCAAATATTGTAATCCCTCACTAAAAGCTTAAAAAAATTGTGATACTTTAATTTTGACTTCTTTTGGCTAAGAAATGTGTATACCCCTGTTGAGTCTATGACTTGAAATAATATACAATGCAAGTATGTTTACTACCAAATTTTTAGAAACAGTGAGGCCTTTTGGATATCAGCCTTCCCCTGCATCCCAGCAGATTGCACTCGAACATAATTGTATCCCTGTTTCATTCAGCCTTTTATCACCATTTTGTCAGCTAATATTGACCTGTAACTTAATCTTATTCACAAATCCTCTTGAATCACATCTCTGATCTACTCACTTAGACTTACCTTCCCCTTTCTTCTCTTGACTTTTCCTGTGTTAGTCACGAGAACCCCAGGAATTTTGGGCCCCTGCTTTTTCCTCTGCAATGAAGCCAAGACAAGTTTTCTTTTCTTTTCTTTGAGCCAAGACCTTCCCAAACAGAAACCATCCTTTGCCTTTAATCCTGCTGTCCTCGGGCCCATTTCTTCCCTCTCCCCCAGAGTCTGGATTCATCCACCCTTGACTGCACAATGTCCTCCTTGTGCAAATAAAGCATTAGAGGGGATTTTGACTGGGGGCTGAAGTACACAAGGCTACAGGGTTTCTAGGGTGCCTGTGATAAAGCCAACAGAATAACCCCTTCCCTTCTGTTCTTGAAAGCAGCCTTCTTGTCTTTGGGCTTAGAACACCTTATCGGAGCAGCATCCACGCCTTCTTGGGCTTCTTCCAAGAAGGTTATACATGAGGGAGGTGTGTTTTTGTCTCTAGAGAGGCATGTTAGTAAGATGAAAGTGGAAAGATGTTAAATATTGTGTTTTAGATTTGGCAGCTAGTTAGCAGAGATTTCCAGATTGTTGCTTATGTTCTTTCTAGACTTTATAAGATCAAGTTGAAGGCTTTTTGATAAGCAAGAATGTTCTTTGTCTAAAGTCAGCAAAGAGTGGTGCACACACAAAGTTAGCGGTGGCTGAGGATTCTAAGCCTCCTTCTTGACGCTGTGAATGAGTGTGAGTTTGCAAAATTCAAAAGCAGAGAGGACCCCCATTCCATACTAACAACAAAGAGCAAGCTGGTAAACACAAAAGCCAATTCATTTTGTCAGTAGGTGGCTATTAGAATAATGTAAATTATTTTCTCTCTAAAGAACTATGATACCGTAAGATGATAATATTATGTAGTGTTAGAACTGAAAGTCTCTAAACGCCTTTTCTGCTACTAAGATTCTGTTCTGTCAGGGAACAGGAGATTTACCCTCAGTTTTGAAGAATACAGATGAAATACTCCCTGAGAAGAAGTACTAATAATAACTAACTGACCTAGAACATACAGTCCCCATAAGAGGAATTTTCTAGAAGACACTGTCATAGAGTTAGCTGGGCCTAGTTTGCCTTTGGTCCCATTCTCATCCTCTGTCTTGAATTTTGATCCCTGGGAGGGCTGAGTGGCCATGGATCACCTATATTTAAGGGAAGCCCGTTTACAAAGGCCAGTTGATTTTTATTCAGAAAATACACAAATACCCTCTGTCTTCTTCTTCCCATTTGCTAATATGTTAAAATCTGTTTACATCTGCTTTAGTGATTGGCAATTTTAAAACTCCTGCATCTTAAAGGAAGACTTTCTATACAGAAACTGGGTGATCTGCACAGGAAGAAGTGCATGTCTCTTTGTTTTTCATCGTAACAGGAATTTCACCATCTTTGTTCCTCTCTTCCTCTGAGAAGAGTGTCTGCTAATTGCCAAAGTTTGTCTTAAGTTTTATCAGAAAGGTAAAATGTATATGTTTGATCTTCAAGGTATAGGAAAGGTGATTTTGCTCCATGAATAAATTTAAAAACAAAATAATATTTGCTTTGGGTGATTTATAAATAAATATGAGGCAGCCACTGGTACCAAGTGAAACCTTCTCTTTGATTGCTAGTTAAATCCATCCAGATTTAAACATGTAAACTTCTTGATTTATATGGAGTAGGACATCTGTATTTGGTTTATTAAAACTTGCTGATGTCTCCAGAACTAAATTTGTTCATATACAGGCCTCTGGGTAGCTGTAGCTAAAAAGCAGAGATGTATAGTTTTTGCTTGTCTTATTACCTGACTTCCAGGTGTGCAGGAATAAATTAACATGAGCTACCTCTGATGAGCCACTGCATAGATTAACAACAGAGGTGAAGATGCAAAAACATGCTACCTGCCTCCTGTTATCACCTTTTCGGCAGCAATATCCATTTTTTTCCCATCATTCTCTATGCTTGGAAACTTACAGAGAACTTTTCTAAGGAGATATTTTCAATAAATATTCTTGATTCCACTAGGCAATACCTCCCAGAAATGAGCTACTTAGCACCAATTCAAGATAACTATTAGTATATTTGCCATAATATAATTAGCTGTCAAATACAGTATGTTAATCCTCTCCAAATGCAAGAAGAGAACATTCTGAGGTATCAGCCATTTATTTCATTTCCTATACATTTGCCAGTCAAACTGCAATTCTCCTTTTTCATAATTCCTCCTGAAGTGAAGCAGTGCAGTTCCTCTGACTTCTAAATGTTAAGGAAGTGATTTTTCCCCCGTGTTACTCTATTTGGTTTCACAGTAGAGCCAACAGATCAATAGGTCTTTTGTACTTATTTCCATTACCTTCCATCAAAGGCAAACAAACAAAATAAATCCCCCTCTGAGTAATTGCTGGTTGTGCCCTCCTCAAGCGAAACTTTGGTAGTAAGATAAACTCCGGTGTCATTCCTGTCTCTGGGGTTCCTTTTATACGCTGGGAGAAGAGCAGGGAGCAAAGCAGTCTCCTAGTGTCACGGGGAGAGACTCTGTCAAGCCTAAAGTGAGCCTCCTATCTTTCTAATGACCTCCTGCTGGCCCAGCTGGATGTAAGACAAGCTCATTTAAGCCTCTGCTGACCTTTCCCTCCTCCAGTCCCAGGACTACACCAGTCACTTCCACCAAACCGCTGCCTACCAAACAGACAGCAAAGCCTAGTGGCAGGCGACTGCTTCTTTTTCATGATAACAAAGAGATTCTTACAGATTTCTGTCAACGGGGGTTACACTAAATCTCTCATGGCCACATAACTTCCGTTGCACAAACACAGTGCTTCCGTATGCTCCTTATTCTTACCTCCACTCGAAAGGAACAAGCTACTGCTCTTGGGAGCATTATCTCGAACGTTCAGGCAAAAGAGCGTGCAGGGCAGGATGCACAGGCGGTGTTCTTCAGGCTGAGGCCATTGTGAAAGGGTCGTCGCCCTGATTTCTACCTCTCTTGGTCCACCACCATCTCTCTGAACCTCTGGTAATCTTTATTGATGTGAATCTTTCTCACAACTAATTATTCATTTGAGAAATTCATTTTTGCAGATAATCTTTCTAAAAAACACGTAGGCCATCTCCCCCCAGGAAGCAGGCTGTAAGACTGCATTCGTGTATTAACATTCACTTGTATCAAACCTGGTAAAAATGGCTCGCTCGTAGTGAAAAGCTTCTGCCAGCTCTCTCTCTTGCTCTAAGTGGTCCGTTGTTGTGCTAAGAAGAAGGGAGACTTCCTTCTCTGTTAAAATGTCATAGTGAAGGTTGGGCTACAGCATTTCTTCTTTAAAAAAAAAAATCCTTCTCAGAAATCATTTCAAGTTTTTGCTGTAAGACTCCCACAAGCTTCAAATCAATGAATGTGGCTGACTATGAAAGGAGTCTACCCTTACCCAAAATGTCATAGGAAAGGGATTTAGTAACCGATTCTTGAGTGACAGGAGGGGTGTGTATGTGTGCACCTGTGTGTGTGAGAGAGAAACAGGCCAAGGAAAGAGAAAGAAAGAGTACTTTTTAGGAAAGGACAATTTTTCTTCAGTTATTTAACATAAAGCTACTCTTTTAAAAAAAAATACCTACATTTTATGTCCTAATGCAAGCTGCTTGAATTAAAACAGGAGTTGTAAATTCCTGGTAAAAAGCTGTTATGCCTGAAGTGTTAGTGATCGTAACTCTAGTACTTTATGGAGTTTATTACTTCTTTTATTAACTAGGAGGAAAAATGTTACCCACTTCTACTTTAATTCTTTTTCTTGCTTGCTCTAATTATTTTGACTTTACCTTAGGAAAAAAAAAAGCCAGGTGTTGCTAAGGGAACATATGTAAGTGATGCCTCAATTTTCCTGTTGCATAGATCAATCTGAATTATTACCAGCTATTCAAAAATTATACTAGCATTCTAATCTGAATACATCCACAAAATGTATATGTGTGTTTGCACAGGAACATCCTCATAAATAAGGATATCAAAAGACAAATCATCCTTACTTGCTGGAATAGACATTTTTATCTTGGAAGGTAACATAGGAGGTTATGTTATCACATTGATGGGAAATAACAAGATTTTGTCCGTAAAAGAAGACGGATTTGGGCAGTGAGAACAGCAGACCTCCAGAAGACAGCCTCACCGGTCTGATGGCCAGCTGAGGGGAGCGCTCGAACTCAGCTGCCTTCTTAGCGTGCTCTGTCACTGCGGGGGCACTGGGGGGTCAGTGCGCTCACTAGTAATTGTGTTTTACAGACTTCTAAAGCAATCGGCTCAGTCAGTCCCAATTCAATAAAAGTGGAGAGCAAGAGAGAGAGCACTTTTGTTCTATTTTTTACTTGAAATTATTTCATTCAGCAGTCTGTCTTTTTTATTACCAGGACTTGACATTAGCACTCCAAGCTATATTAGCATCCATTTCAGCAGTTCAGTAATGGTATTAAAAAAACACTTAACTTCAACGGTGAATGGTTGTATGACAGTACCATAAAAAATCCACATTAAAAAAGAACTCATGTATTTGTCCCAGCAAATTATTGTTCACTTGTTTAACCACTTCAAAACTATGTTCTCGGGATGGGCACTCACGAGGACCTTCTTGTGCGCAGATGCAGCCAATGGAGGTGCTCTGTGGCTTAGAGATTTGGGAGAAAGAGGAATGGGAAGTCCCATGGGAAGAGGGTAGGCAAAGATGCTGTTTACCCTGTAGTTAGATTACCTCCCATTCATCAGCAGAGATGGAATTGGCAACCTCAGAGCACCCAAGGTGAAATTCTTGGATCCTCATGCATGGCTGGGATTTGATTTTGAACCCAACCCTCTCCAAACTTGGGAGCAAAGCCTAACTACCTTGGCACTGCAGTGAGCTCATAAATGACTACATTAGGTTCTAAATTTTGATTAAACATTCAGTAATTAATCAATGGTAGACACGAAGCAGTTGGCAAGGTCCAGAGCTGCAAAATGTTTAAGACATAAAACATTACGAAGTAATTAGAATATGCTCCTTCAAGAGAAGGATTGCCTTCAATAAAGAGGTAAATGATAGCATCCTGTTTATTGTGTAGGCAGCCAGAGCAATATGATAAACTGCTGGAGATACACATATCAGTAATCATCCGCATTATTAGTGCCATTAATCATAATTCCAAAAATATGACAGCAGCAGCCAACTTTTTGACCAATTTTGCTTCTGCCTGTCGGCCATTATGACTTAGCTAATAGGCTGCACAGCTCCTGCACGTGGCAGTTTGCATTGAGAATGGAAGGTTAATTATATTTGAGCTGCTGATTTCTTCTCTCCTTGGAAAAGGCTTAGCACTTTGACAATCCCTGGAGCTCTCTGTTGTTAAACCAGTAAAAGTACTTTATTGAAATTTTCTTTCTTGGTCAGGAATGAGGAGATGTTTCAAATGAGGTAGAAGCACCAGGCTGGGATAGCCGCTCATGTTTCTCACTCCAGAGTGATCCTTGGGCAGCAACACGAGCCAGTGGTTCCTTTAGATCACTTGGTGCTCTCATTTCTCTTCTACAGACAGGTAAACATTTCAGCACTACATAGCGATACCCTAGCCTAGGGAATCCCACAAGATTAGCGGTAGCCTCATTGTGTATATAGGACTAAGAAGTTGAGGGGGGTGGTTCAGAATATTGGGAGAAATAAGCACCTCTTTCATACAAAATTCTGCTTCTTCAGCTATACTTATGGGAGTGAAAAGTAAAAAGATTTTTACCAAAATCAACTAAATGTTTGTAAAAATCCAAGTGTTTAGTTGTATAGGTGCATTGCTAGTTGGACGTTTTCATGTTTCTGCTGGCAGTTTTAACATCATTTAACCAGAGACATAAATTAGATTTTGTGCATTGTTTTTGTTCATATACCTTACATAGTTTCATTTTCAACATAGAATGAATTCTAGATGAAGCCATAGCTAAATAATAATATCATCTACAAAGTTCTGTCCCCTCTCTTAGGGGACTCATACATTCCTACTGTTATTTTCTTTCTTTCTTTTTTTTTGAAAGATTATTATTTAATCATGTTAATAATGTAAAACATTTTTAATATTTTTAGCAAGTATTTCTAATTTCTTCCCAATCTCAGAAAGAAATTGAAGTCCCATTTTGTACACATTAGAAAAGAAAGCTAAAGTTTTAAAATGGCAGAAATTTTTGAAAATCAAGAAGAAAAATGCATTTCTATTTTGGAAATATGTCTTCTAGACTATATAAGTCAGATTGTAAATCAAAGAATGGAAGACTTGAGAATTAGTTCACCCAGGGTAAATATAAAATTCAAAAATTTACCTAAGATTTGTCTAAACCCTTAAAAAGATGCCAGCATTCTTGGCGTGGCTTTTTCTTACCAACAATAGTAGTAAACTGAGCACCATATGAACTCCTGGTTGAGAAAATGCTGTGAAAACATCATCCTATTCACATGTAACAATGTGTCACGTTACAGTGCAACAGGTACCTATCAAATAGTCAGGGCCCTTGAGAAGCCTTGATGTGTCAGATACAACTCAAAAGTAAAATGGCTAGGGAACAGGGGCGGTTGGGTATTAATACTACCCATAGCCTGAGCATCCCGTGTACACATTTCCTTCTCTCTATCTACTTTCCCAAAAGCCATCACAGCATCAACATTTTTAATGCATTCCACAGCAATGACAAATTGTTTTCTAACTGTAGCACCAGATTTAGTATGCAAAAGACACGTTTGCCTCTGCCAACAAACCAATAATTCTCACTAACATCTTCAGAGTTACAACATTTATAAAGTTGCAAAGTGGAGTAAACAAACCATCTGTTTGGCTTTTCCGTGTGTGTCACGCTTTCTTATTAGCATATTACGATTCATTTAGTAAACAAATTTGGTGATTTCATTCATGTCAAAGTTAGGTCGGAAGCTTGAAGATGATTAACATTCCTGGGACGGGCACATTAATACATTGCTTCCTCGGCAAAGTTAAATGGCTTCTCAGGAGAATCGCCCCTTGTTGACAAGACGAGACTGCCAATTTTGTTTGCCTGCCACATTAGGGGCCGTGAGGGGATGGCAGGTCTGAGAGAGGGGAGTCATGTAGGCAGCATAATTCACTGTGAATTGAGAAAAAGAAGTCTAATTCTGATAAATGGTCGACCCCAATACATCCTACCTGTTATTACAACAGACGTGCCGTATCTGTGCAGTAAATTAGCTAAACCCCTAGAGTTTGGTGGGAGCTTATCTTCAAGTGAATAATTTGAATGTAGTGGGAGCTGTCTGCGTGACCAGTGTGGATGATTTGTTTTATATTGAAAGGGATTGAAGTGACTGAATTTCATACTTTTAATTTGCAAGAATTTGCTTAGCTTTTTTTACATCTTGCATTTAATATGTACTTCTTTACTTTATGTATTTTTTAATGTTGTTCACTAGAGTTTTACATTAATGTTTTTTCCCGGGTTAGGAATGGTTTTCAGATCTTCTGGAGAGAACTTTAAAATAATAACCCATAAAACAGTGACTAATTTTTTGCAGAAATACATACTATCAAAAATGCCATGTAATTCACAAGACGATAAGTATCCTACCATTAATAAATGGTAATATAGAAATTTTGAGCAGTTAAGGACAACAGATAGTAATATAGTAATATAAGAAGAGAATTAAGTGGGGCAGAATAATTTTTCTTCTGTCAATTTGGATAGCATATTTACATTTCTGTCCAGGAATATTGTTGATTCAATATACTAGGGTACACTCAAACCTGGCATCTGGATTTTTCCAGATTGGATGTAAATGTATCTCTCTATCCCCATACACACACACACACACACACACACACACACACACACCCATATATATATAGTGTACTTTTAGTCAGAGTACTTCTACTTAGCATTTCAAAAAATAAGTTCGGTTTTATGACCTCTCCTATAAAATATAGACCTCGTTACTTTTTGCTTTTAAGGATGATCTTAGTCTTCAAGAGGTTTTGGTAAAGTCACAGTATGGAAGGAGTAGGAAAGAGTGCAGAGGGTCTGAGGGAACATTGTAATTCAAAGCATAGCCCAAAGTATAGGACTGTTTCACACCCTAATTACATAGCAGTCCCTTGCACCACACTACTGGGTTATTAATGGGGTCAGAATTACCCTCTGCTGTATTACCACTTATTGCTTAAATATTCCTCTGTTACATGCTTCTAATCTTGGGATCATTGTTTTCTACAGTGCATTTTTGGGACAGCTTCTTAAGACTCATGCATAATATTGATTAAAAGCAAATAAATATATTTTCAGTACTTCCCATGTGCAAAGCAGTCTATTGCAAGAGACTGAAGGTTGAATCAGATTTAGTTTGTGTTATTCTTGAAAGTGAGCATCTAGGAGCTAAGTTTTGGACTAGTCTTTTAATAAGCACTACTGTGTTCATGAAGACCAGATCCCTAATAGTATCAGAACCTTATCCTTTCTGCTGGTGAACTCATCTTCTCTCTCTACCCCAGTCATTTTTTTTATGTGAGAGAAATTTGCCTCTTCATATCTCTATTGCTGACCTAATCAAAGCAAGTAGAAACAGCTTATATACACTGTTATAATCTTGTAATATATAAGTTCTATTACATTCCGGAATTTTGTTCATGATTATTTTTTCCTCTTTTCTGGAGACAAGCATTCAAAACAGTCCATTTTCTAGATAAACCATCTCTCTTTGTAGAGAACTCAAAATTGGTTCCTTCAAGGATTCCTTCTTCCACTTACTATATACAACTGCATATGGCTTCCTCTTCCTCTGCAAGCGGGTCCTCCTATTTCCAGAACTCTGAGGTTTTCCTCCCACTTGGGGATGGATCATCTGTGTATAGCATGAGTTCTTTCTGTGCCTCTTCCATCTTCCCTTTCTGTGTACCTCTTCACTTCTCTGATCCAAGTAAACTTGAAAATTGCTGTTGGCCCCAGGTCTTTGTATCTCTTCAGGAGGACAGTATTTTGGGACAGTTAATGGTTTGGATTGGCTGGTGCCAGAGTCTGACAATAGGTCTTTGTTAAAAGCTGGTGCTGCCATTTGTCCATTCTCTGGAGGGACAGGATCAGCACTCTAAGGAATTTAGTCTTTCTCCTTGTCTTGCTTTTCCTCTTACTACCCCAGCGGTACTGTGTGAGTTTGTTAGAAAATCTCAAAAGCTCACTATCATGAGAGTCAACTAGCAGGCTTGCCACAGCCCATCCTTCCTGTCCCCACTTGGAGTGTTTTGCATATGGCATTTAGGAGGATTATTAAACAAAAATGGAATAAATTAAGAAATGAACATAAAAGAATCAATTCCCTTGAACTGTGGTTGCATAATGGAAATCGACTACCATGAATGAACCCGTGTACTGAAGTTACGAACAGCAGAGCTAATGCACTGCCATGAGTTCATCTTTATTATTGCATTACACCTGCATCAATTGATAAAGTAGCTTTTTTTTTAACCGAAGGATGGCACTTAATTGAATAAAAGTCAATGTAATTATATTAGCAGAGGCCAACAGTCCTGCTGACAGCGGAAAAGGGACACTGTTGAGCCGAGTACCAGAGCAGGTCTACACATTTCTGCACATGGTTCGGCTGACAGATATTGAGGGCTGGTACATCCTCTAATTAGATTCCAGGTCTCTATTGCTGTAAGTGAGAAATGAAGAGAAACGTCTCTTCCTGGCAACATATCGGTGGAGATGTGTAATTTCACAAGTCATTTTAGAAAAGATATGTCCATCTGGGTGATCATTGTGTCCTTTTGCCGATGTTAATTTACTCTTCCTTATTCAGTGTTTCTTTATGTGACTGCTGTGTTCTCAGCAGTGAATCTAGGAAGTGATAACTGCAGATGTCTGAGAAGCAGCACAGAGTTCTAGATTGCAGTCAACTGCAAAATGTGTGCTTGTGAAATTAAGAAAGTGAGGGAGGGTGTTCAAAATGATAAACAGAGAAGCGTATGGTTTCCTGAGCTGCTTATAACTGGCAGATTGTTTTATCAGCAGAGTAATAACGCATAGTGTAACTCTATTTCCACGTTCTTGTACTAACTCTGGTGGTGTCGTGCCCATATGTCGCAGTAGGCATTTCCTGCACTCTGCTTAGCAACCTGCACTTGCAGAGATTATCTGCCATCTGACACCAAGGAACGGGGAGACTGTCAGAGCAGGGATCATGGGGACAACTTCTGTTTATCACTCACCTACCTGCACCCTGCATGCATCTGTGTAGAACTCATTTATGGATGACGCTGATGCTGTGAATTTGTTTTATCTTAATTTCATTTATGATTTTTGGATTATGCAGCTGATCTAAAAATCAAGACAGCATATGAGATGATCGCTTATGACAGAAAATGATTTTGTGATCAGGACATTTTAAATCCCTATATTGTTGTTTGTTTTTTTAAAAAAACCAGATGTCTAGAATGTGAATTTGTTTTCTCTCTCTCTCTCTTTCTTTCTCTCTTTCTCTCTCTCTCTGTCTCTCATTCTTGCTTTCTTTTGTGATCGATTTAGCAAAAGATTAGAAAGCTGATCTTATTATCACAAGGTAAGCTCAGCCTTCCTAAGCGCAGTGTGGAGAGGGCTGTGCCCCTCCCCCCTTCAAACCCAGAGTGCTATATATATATATATATATATATATATTTATTGTCTTGTGTGGAAAGGTGGGGAAGTCTTCCTCACCTTTCTTGTCTCTGAGGCACATACCTCTCAGCCACCTCTAAGAAATATTAGCCACACTTGGCACCAAATGCAGTGACTCGTTTGGGTCTCCCATACTTTCTGTTCAGGCATCAGGAGGGCTGTTGAGCTTAATGCTGGCTGTTATCACAATGACTTCTCCAACATGTAGAGCTTCTGCCGTCATTGCGAAGCTTTTATGTATCTGCAATTTGTTTACTGGTTTATCTTCTGGAAGGGTAGCCCTCAATTTAGGTGCTGGTGAAGCATGTGAGTCTCAGCAGGTGGAGAGAGGTATATGCCCAAGGGCCCTGTGAAATGAATGGGGAGGTAACTACAAAGGCGATGTTTTCAGATAGGTGACAACATACTGGACTTTGGAGGTCATGACATCCCTATGGATGTCCTGGGACAAATTCTACCTTTTTTTACACAAGCAAAGCAGTCAGTGAGTGGAGGAAACGTTTTGCTTGTCTAAAAAATACAGATTCCATTGTTACACTACAGAGACCATATGTTATCATTGTGCTTGATTTCTTTATTTTTGTATTTATGGTGGGCATTTTGTTCTTTTTGTTTCTTTGGGTTTCCTATTGTTTAATGTGAGTTTTTTTAAAAGGTGGGTGGGTTTTATTTTTTCCAAAAAGCAGTATCCGGTTTTCAACTTTAAAAAGAATAATTAAATTTAAAAAGTTGAATTGCCTAATGAAAATTTTCCTACTCTAAAATATAGCAACTTCTGAAAACTTTTCAATTGTAAGATGTTTTACTATTAGATTTAGCTGATATCACAAATCAATCGGGAAAAAAAGGATTTATGTTAAAAAGTCTGTAACCCTATTTCTAATTGCTAATATACTCAGGTAATTTTTTTTCTACCTAAAACTTGATGTGTGGGAAGGTGAGAGGCAAGATTTCATTATTTTCTAAGTTAAACCTAAATTACCTAGATTATATACTATTTTTAAAGTGGATCCTTTTTAAAATAAAGTGTTTGCTGTAGAAAAAAAAGTTTTTCAGTTTTTAGGTAAATTTAAAATACTCTGTTTTGACATGCAGAAAGTTCCCATTCTTTTATCCCACTTAATTTCTGTTCTAAAACCTCTGCTGTGAGATTGTCTGTAGCTGATGCTGCTACCTAGCAAAGCAAACAGAACAATCATTGAGAAAAAGGTGCATGGGTTCACAGCCACCCTCCCATTGAAGAATTTTACTCTCTTATAAAAATTATGTTAATGAAAAACTCCCTTATTGCACTTCCCACCACCACTTATTCCCAAATCCTGAGGATGTGGAGAAATGTTTGCTTTTAAAATGGTGTAATTAGCAATGAATGTGCTTATTTGATGCCTAGCGAAAAGCCGAATCCATTTTAAAATGCTCTCCTTTTTCTCCCCCTTCCCTCCCGCTACCCGCCCCCCACCCCCCTTCCCTCTTGTTTTCCTAGACACAGTGCCAACATAAATCTGCATCGGAAACTGTTGACCAAAGAACTCGATGACATGGGCCTGGACTCCTCGCAGCCCTCCCTTAGCAAGGACCTCCGGGATGAGTTTTTGATGAAGATCTATGGAGCCCAGCACCCCCTGGGGCTGGACGTCAGGGAAGAGGCCTCCTCCCCCGCGGGGACCGAAGACTCGCACCTGAACGGGTACGGGCGCAGCATGGCCGAGGACTACATGGTCCTGGACCTGAGCACCACCTCCAGCCTGCAGTCCAGCAGCAGCATCCACTCCTCCCGAGAGTCCGACGCAGGCAGCGACGAGGGCATTCTTCTCGATGACATCGACGGGGCGAGTGACAGTGGGGAGTCCGCTCACAAGGCCGAGGCCCCGGCCCTCCCTGGCGGCCTCGGGGCTGAAGTGTCGGGATCTCTGATGTTCAACAGCTTGTCCGGGAGCAATGGTGGGATTATGTGCAACATTTGCCACAAAATGTACAGCAACAAGGGGACCCTGAGGGTGCACTACAAGACGGTGCATTTGCGGGAAATGCACAAGTGCAAAGTCCCCGGTTGCAACATGATGTTTTCCTCTGTGCGGAGCCGCAACCGGCACAGTCAGAACCCTAATCTCCACAAAAACATTCCCTTCGTGTCAGTAGATTAGTCTCAGAACGGACACTACCAATGCCAGCTCTCACCAGACGGCCTACATATTTGAACTGCCATAGTCAGTGTGTGCTTGTGTACTGTGTGTGTGTGCACGCATGTATGCCTCTGCGTCTACACACACACACACACACACACACACACATTTTCTTTCCTTTAGATAAACACTAAGTGCTTTTGAATTTGTTTTTCCTTTATAGTTTTGGAAAAGGGGTGGGACCTTTCATTTGGGAGTGAAAACTAAATACCCTTTAAAGACACATACACACACACATAAAGCGTGCAAGTAGCCCAAATTTTGACAGAATGACAGAATGGTAATTCTTGGTCCTCTCCAAAGAGACAGTTTGTTGTACCCATGACTGTTGCCTGCAAAAAAAAAAAAAAGGAAGAAAGAAAAGGGATAAAAAAAAAGAAAAACAAAACAAAAAAGGAACTTCTTTATAGCTGTCTTTTGTGAACTTTTTGAGAGAATCTTCAGCTACCGCATGGCAGAGTCACCTGTAAATACATAGCCTTGAGAGGCTGATGATGTAAAACAATTGTATTGATGTTGTTTATCTCTTTTGTTTAATTTTTACAGTTACATCCAGCTGTTAGATATGCAGGAAAAAAAATAGTTTGCTGGCTAGCTCTACTCATTTATGTTAGCATTAATGCACATTTTTTAAAAAAAAAAACAAACAAAAAACATGGTCTTGTTTTTACTACCTGCTAGATATAGTGGTAAAGAGGTGCTGGCATGCTTTACAGCACAGATCTGGTTTTTTAAACGTCCTGTACTAGTACATAAGTCCCGTCATGCACTTTTTTTCATACACTACAAGGGGATGTGTAATACCCATGCTTCTTTTTTACCCTTAAACTGTTGCCATACTTTAAATAAGTGTCTTTTTTGAACAACAACAACAAAATTCACTTGCATAAAAATGGTCTGGTCAATATAGGGCACAAATGCCAAACAAAAGTATTAATGTTAACACAAAACTGCCAACTTTGCACAAGTTTCCAGAAAAGAAAATACAATTAGTCACTCAACATAACCACAGGCCAATTTGTCGGCCACGAGAAAACCCGCTTTTAAAAAAAAAAAGCACTTGGTGATTCTTTCAAGTGCCGAATGTTATTAGAGTCAACATTGCATCCTTCTTGCTTATATGTTAAGTTACATAAAAGGAAAACAAAATTATGTGGTGTGAAACGGCCACGGCATTTATGCTTTAGAGGCAGGATAATATTTCAGGATACAAAAGCCCAAATTACTCACTATGGAACAAAGCTGCATACAGTAAGGGAGTTGAGCACACATTTCCAAGGACCTAACCCGTATCCTTTAAAAAGAAAGAGCAAGGTTGAGCTGGGCTGGGCTGCTGCATGGCTATCTGATTTGTTGCAAGTTCTTCAGTAATGCTGTGATTCAGGCCCCTTTGACAGACAAAATCAAAAGGCATTGAACAGCAGCCGCTCTCGGAAGCTTTTAAAACATGTGCTGACCTTGAATTGAACAACACTCCCTTCTGAAAAGCCAGAGAACGGGCGTTTAACACAGGATCTCTCACTGGTTAGTGTTTTGTGTTTCCCTGCGCGACTTTGTCGGAGAGAAATGAAAACAAGCCTAAAACCAAGCATTGAGCATGAGAAAGGGGGAGTGGAGGAGAGATGGTTCTCCAAACCTGTTTTGTTTTGTTTTGTTTTGTTTCTGATGTTTACACATGTTGCCTGAGCTGGTTAACCACATCGGCAGCCTCAGCTACCACAACATACTGACTAAATGATGATATTTACTCAAGTTCAGTCTGCAGCCAAAACCATTAGGGCGTGCATTGCAGACTGTGTTTTGTTGCCTTTTTTTTTTCTTAAGTGAAAGTGGGATAAAGATAAACAAGGAATCGTTTGTCAAACAGTACACAGTAATTTCAAGAGAATGTATTTCTTTTCTGCATTTAATGGCCTCAAACATTTCTCATCAATTCAAATGTTAGAAATACCTACCCTCTTTGTTTTAGCTTTTCATTTCATTTCCATTTTTCATATGTTTTGTAATTATTTTCTTCTCTGTTCACATCAGCATTCACTTCCGTTAAATTTGCCAAAGGAAACTATTGATATGTTTCTGTTGTTATTCCTATAGGATTTATTGTACCTCACAGTATTTATTGTTTCCCCAAAATAAGCATCATTAGTTGTGGATTCAGTATTTTTATTTGTGAAAAGTTCAGAAACAGTAGATTCTTAGAGATAAGCTAGGGTGTGTCTTGCAGCTTTATCCTTTCATCTCCTTCAGAGGATGCTATGGGGTCCATTTAATTCTTCGTTTGTTCCACGGTGAGGAAAGACCAAAAGTACTTGCAGTACAAATGAAACCTTACTAAACACTATGTCTCTTAAATGACAAATGTTTACGGTAAAAAGCTGAGGAATTAGTAATAACTGTTGTTGTTTTCTTGTACCTTTGGGTTCCCCAAAGTCCTAATGGTTTTATTTTGATGTTGTGTTAAATGGAATAGACAGAGATGTTGCCTTTTGTTTTATATCATATTAGACTCTGTACAGTATGTTTGTGAAAGATTGAACTAGAATAATGAAAGTTTGTTTGCAAACATGTTGGTCCTCTTAGCGTTCTCTGTGTTGCGCTGTTGACCCATTACCAAGTGATTCGTTCAAAAGGGTGGGGGAGATGTTTTTAGCATCCCACAGGATATCACAGAAACACTGGCTTTTTTGGAGTGTGTGTAGACAGAATTGTACCCAGTTTCACTAAAATAACACATTTTTATTTTTTTAAAGGCACACTCTTGGTTGAGCTGTTGGAACTCATCCTGTACAGAATCATTGTTTAGTCTATTTAATTTAATGTCAACTGAAAGGTCAGGTAGCCCTAGTGAGTGACTTACATAGCTTTCAGCAGGTCACATCAGCAAACGAACCAGGCTTAGAACTGATGTGTGATACTTGCCACAATCGGGCTAAGGTGGACAGCCAGTTAGAACAAGTCTAGATGCAGCGAGATTGCCAAAGTAGAAATTCCCTCGCTCAGAAACATGGAAGTGCTCGATGGCATTTTGTCAGAGAAATGGCAGTGAGTCCTGGACAGCTCACCCTACTTAAATATCTTCCCAAATTGCTACTTCTTTTGTGCCTCAAATGCCCAGATGGAATGGTAGCCTTCTACATGGGTGAATAACATTTTCCAATACAAAGCTGGTTTGCCTGAAAGGGACAGGGGGAGTGGACAAAAGTGGTACGATCATGAAATGTATGATGCTTTTAGTCCCAGAGTGTTGCTTGTTTAGGGTGTGTGCCTGAGTGCTATGTTTTAACTTACCTACCACTCTAGTTACGAGGTGATCCCAAGGCTTCTTTGCAAACAGGAAGGATAGAGAGATCAGCATATTAATCATGGAGCCCTTCATCAATGCCCATCCCTACTCATTTGCTTTTCACATGAGATTCCTATTGTGCAACGTGTTCTCTCTAGCTGCATCTATTCTGTGCTGGCTGGAAATTAATAGTGACGCTGGTTTTCATCCAAGCGGCTTTTTCCCATTTGATTGGTTTTAACCAGACTTTTGTCACAGGTACAAAATTAGGAAGAATTATGAATGTGCATGTTCAGTAGACGATGTTGAAATTGCTGTTCTGATCATTTTAAGCTATGCTTTTGTAAATATCAGAAAAGTTTCTGCTTTAGGGAATATCTGCATGCTATGGAGGGGATGACAAAGAGCAGGAAAGGGATAGGGAATAAGTAATTTGGTTTTTAAAATGTGATAAAAAGCTTGACACTCTTTGTTCTGCCATTAATTGTATTGAAATAATTCAACCCAATGTGATGCGCATTTCAGGTCCTAGTCCAGCCACCCCGTTCATCCTGATGCCTTTTAAAGGTTTACCGGTGTTAATATTTTCCTTCTGGATATGATAAACATCTGTTTTTGAAAATGTCTTTATCACAAAGGTGCCACTGTCTTTGTAGTATATGATTCCTTTGGTTGTGAACTTCAGGCCCTTTCAGTAAGAGGCGAATGGCGCTTAACTGGTTAACAGCCCTGTTAGTGTATACATTGCTCTTAAAAGAAAAAAAAAAAAAGGCAGGCTTTGACTATATCAAGAATGGGCTGTTCCAGAGGCATTCTCATTTCACTGAGGAGAAACCATGCATTAGGTTCTCACCAAATAAAATAAATGTGACCTTTTGTTCCCCATCCTCTGTACACACCCCAGATGTGTGCCAAGCAAATGAGAAGGGGAGCCCTTGGCAATTAGAACATAAAGAAGCCGGTAAGCAGATTGAGATGGACGTGCTGCTAACTGCTAACAGTTGACCTGAGCAGTCCTAACTTGTACTAGGACTGTTAGTGTTGAGTTAGATTGACTAACAGAGTAAATAGAATTCAACTGTAATAAGACACGCTACATCTGCTCTCGTAAAGAAACAAATCACCCAGAAAAACCTTACATTCTTTCTATCAACATGCTCCCTTTCCTGAGAACTTCTTTTTTAAAAATCCTGACTAACAAATTTCATTTTTTAAAAAAATACATATTCCCCCCCAAACTCAGAATATTTATTAAAGGATTTTGGTTTTTTCCTTTCAATTCTTTGTATTATTTTGTTGTTGTTATTGTTGTTGTTGTTGTTGTTTAATGGGAAGGGTCTCCACAGGCAGGGCAAGAAAAGGCAGGTGCCACAAAGACTGGTGGGAACCCCAGCTCTTCCAGAGGCCCGGTGGGTACGGCACGCTGAGGAGAGGAAGCGCCCACCCTGTTCGGGTGTAGCTAGGAAAGAAAGAGCAGATGCCCTGAACGTGTGTGTTCCAGGCTGGTGCAGTTCTGCCTCGCAGCGATGGGGTTATGCTACGCCATGCCCTGCCTGTCCCAGGTGAGGAAGGAGAGCAAAGGCAGCTGAGTGCAACAGCTCAAGGTCCTTATGGTCAAGAGAACCAACGAGACAGTCGTGCGGGTTTTTTCTTACTTTTGGAGTGTGACGTGATGCTGGAGTCCCTCAGGAAGCAAAAAGATGCTGTAGGTCCCCCTAGGTTATGGTAAAGGCCGGTGGTCAAGCCTCACCCTGACTGCTGAGTAGAAGTGAGTGGTAGCCAGCTGGATCTGTCCTTTTCCATCCCTGCTTTTGCTCGCCCCCTTAGCTATGATGGTGATGCTACTTAGCTAAAGTTCTCTTGATCAAAATGTGAGCTCGTTTACCTCCCTGCAAAACATCCCACTAACTTCTGTTTCCACGTCATCCGGCAATGCCAAACCACGTGCTGTAGTCTTACTTGTGCTAGTAGTAAGGCCACATTCGATCCGTCCCCGACTCATTTTCATATTTCCTGTAGTTGGAGAGTAGCTCACCGTAAATGCTCATTTCCCATTAGAATTACGTAAATCCAACTGGATGTGAGCAGTGCATTAATTTATCATCGCTCTCGCCCAGACACCCTCCATCCCGAGCCCTGTCATCCTTATTCTCACATCTTGCACAGAACGATGCGATCATTCAGCAATAGCTGGACATCAGTACTGTCTTTTTAGCATTTGTTGAAAAATCCAAATGCCTAATAACGGAGTTAAAAACTAGGCATTTTTATAAGTACACTGAATTGGATCAACGTTATTGTTCATTATAATGCTATATATTTTTTGAAGCAACATACTATAGTTGTCATAAAACTATATTCTTCTTCTCTAAAGCATTGTTGTAAATTCATTTGACCTTTACTGCAAAAAAAAAAAAAAAAATCTTTTCTATATAGAGTATCCAGACAAGGTTCAGTTTGTAACAAATAATGGACCATTACAAAGGAGGAAAGGGAGAAGCCTGGGCTGAGCAGCGAGAAGCTTCGGTTCAATTTCACCTCATATCTTTCTAATAACTTACTTGTCACTTTATTACCTTCCAGTAATGTGAACGCTGCTGACAAGACTGTCACACTAACAGCAGACAACACCCTCTCTGCTTCAGCCCCAGCTCCCCTGGCTACTTATTGCCCTGGCCCTGAAGGGACACAAACTAATAGTGTGCTTTCCACTTCAGCACTTGGCCATCAAATATAAAAGGATGCGTAATTGCCTGTTTATCCCTTGTGAAGGGGAAATTGAGTACAAGGGCTAGGCTTTCCCACTGTGTTCCCTGAGGTACACATACTACCAGTCAGTCTCAGTCTCTCTCTCTCTCTCTCTCTCTCTCTCTCTCTCTCTCTCTCTCTCTCTCTCTCTCTCTCTCTCTCTCTCCCTTCCTCCTCCCTCCCTCTCCTACCTCTCCCTCCCCTCCCACCACTTAGACCCATACACACTCGCACAAAACTGCATCTTTAGTAAGCCCAAGGCTGCCTCTAGATGCCCTCTCCAGCCATTAAGTGGAGAGTAACAACATGACTTCTTAAATAAAGGGTCAGTAGAGAGATGCTGGCTATGACAGCATTCTTTGCATCTTTGGAACTTAAGTATTACAGTTGCACACCATCCGTTTGGGGAGTACTGGGTATGGCCCTGTAACTTTCCACAAGTCAGTGTCTGTCAGGGAAGCCTTACAATATACTTCTTCCCCTGCAGAAAGTTCACATTATAAACAAATTGGTTGTGCATGGTGGTAAAGGAGAGCGCTTGTTTTTTAATGTTGTCATCCAAACATTGTTTTACATGTATAGATGTGTCTCTCAATGGAAACCTCCAAACACATAGTGTGACATGACAGATTAACCTTCATTTTTTTAAAACTGGAATGACAATCTAAAAAAATAATAAGGCATGGGGGATTTTATCCTAATCACTGAAACAGACTACCCTATACCTAGAAGTTAAATTCCCCACATTGGGAGAATTTTCCCAAGTACAAGTACAATGAGCTTTACAAAATCAAGTGACGAGGGGACAAAAGGTACCAGGGGGAAAACAGGTGAAATGTTAATATTCCATAATACCTTGAGCCCACCTAACCTCTAGGCATTATATCGGCTGCTATTTCTGCATATTGAGCTACATAAAGGATGGTTGACAAGTGGCTGATTAGTGACTACATTAAGTGCAAGGTCTATTTGTGACCTTCAATATGGAACATGGGGACCCCACACTTCGTTCCAGCTCCCCCAAGCCAGTCTGATAGGTGCTGCTGATCCGGCTGCAACAGTTACATTGCAAATATATTTGTCAACCAAATAAGACGCATGTAGGTATCATCTTTGATGTGAACTTATGGAAAGAGAGAAACAAAGCATATTTAGAGGTAGACACTTTCACAGGTCTGGTTTGACAACTGCGTGCTAAGCAGGTTCATGAACCAATCTGGGTACTGGGAAGAAAGCACTTTGGGGCGAGGATTCTCCGTGTCAGAGAAAAGCAGTTGACCTGACATGTTTTTATGTTCCTCCAGGATGTGTATATTACAATCATTTCTCAAACATCATATTAGAATCTTTCATTAAAAACTCAGTTGCCAAAGTTGCACAGATTCTGCTAATAGCATTTTCCCCCTTTAAATAACAGGGATGCTTAAGGACAATTTCCTAAGTTTTTTAATGCTTTTTTTTTTTTTAGCTTCGTTTTTTTAAAGAATCTTTGAAGAAAAGGAAGAACCGAAAAAGGTATTTTAACAAAAATGGAGAGACATAGATAGTATAAAAATATATTTCTTGAAGAGAGAGAGTATCTAAGTGCTATACCAAGACTTTCTAAGGCTTCCTGTTGCCAAATGTGATGTTGAAATAATGCACAAGGAAGATGGCACATCAATCCATTAGTACCCGGCTCTGCCCACGTCTGTTAGGGAATTCGAGGATTGAGAGGTGACTCGGGAGACCCTGGGGTTGTGAGAGGTCCACTCCTCATTTTCCAAATAGGGGGCGGGGAGGGAAGCCTGCCCTCCTGGTAGCCCCCTGCCAAGCATTTCCCTGCCCCCTGACAGCACTGTTTTGGTGGGAGCCTGGCTGCCTGCCTTTTCCGTGCGCGGAGACAGAACATCCCTGCCTATCGGCGAATCAGTGCTGCCGCCAGGAGAAGCCTTGATTCATGAGGTGCGATGCTCTTGAGCTCCCAGACAATGTGCTGAGCTCATCGGCTCACTTGAGATGTATACACCAAGGCTGATGGTTTATTTTTTCTTCCTCTGGTACTCAATGTGGAGCGTTTTTGCATGTCTTTGTACAGAGTAATCCACTCCTCTCATTGCCTATCTTAATCTCCCGTGACCTTTCCATCATCTTCCCACTGCACCCTTTGCTCTTCTGACCTCACCCACCCCCTTAAAAAAAAAATCTGAAGCCAGAAGGTACAACACTCCTTCATCCCGATGTTGATCGCTTTGGAAACATTTGTGTCCTACCCTGCCCAGGGTTTACATAACATGAACGAAGTGAATGAGATGTTCTAGTATTATATAGTAACCCAATATGGAAGGGTTATAATATATGGTGCACTTGCTTTCCTGTGCAAACTTTGGTTCAGCTGCCCTGAGGAGAAATCTTAGCATTTCCCCACCAATGCCCATGTGAGAATTGCAGGAGAGCTCCGTGTGGGGCTGTGGAGGTCAAGGGGGGAGGAACGGGGAGACACCAGGAGGCTTAGGTCTGTGGCCACCTGGGCCTTTCCTTGGAGGTGGAGGTGGAGGTCCTTTCAGAATGGGCCGCATCCCTCACACAGCTGGGAGGGCACTCAGCTCTCCCCACTCCTGCTGCCCCGTCTCCACTACAAAAACATTTGATTCAACCTGCATATGGGACAGCAGAAGTGGCCACAGGGAATGGAAATATCTTGAGGAAAAGGAATTTTCACCAAGATATGTCTGCTCCCTGCCCCAGAGTTTGGGGTTTTCTGCTTTTTTGTTGTTGTGTCCTGCTCATCTGCATCAGACCAGTCTCGTCTGCTCAGCCTGTTGGGGAACCAGAGTCTGAACCATGAAAGGTGGCGGCACTGAGGGATGGGGGCCGTGCGCATTACCCTGGTCGCACATCGTGATGTCGATAGCTTCATAAATACTGTATGTACCTTGAACAAGGGTTTTCGTTTTGTTTTGTTTTTATTGGTAGTCTAAGAGAATTAAAAGTTTTTATTTGCTACTTCCTTGGTTGTATTTTCTGTACTATAACTGTCTACGGTATGTCTTTTGCATAAAATGCATAAGGGTTTGGGGATGTAAATGGAATTTTATTCATATTTTGTCCAAATACCTCTTGTAATTTGTATCAAAATTCTTGTACAATTTTTATATTAAAGATTTATCAGTCACTGATCTCTTCTTACCTTCTTGATTTGAAGACACCTCAACAAACTCCAATAGACCGCCACAAAATACACCCAGGAACACCTAGTCAGCTCGCACTGTAATTCTCCTATTGAAACGCACTTGCTGGATAATTCAGAGTCAGTCTCCTATTGGGACTAAGTTCTGGTTTATTTCATATACTTCTTAGGAAGATCAGACTCGTCTCTTGCTCAGAAGGCAACGCTGAGTCAGGTCTACACCCATCCCAGCCAGTCCCAGGTGAGCCCCTCAAACACCGACCTCGCCAAGCTATCTGCTGGGGCTGCCTTTTCTGTGTCTCTCCGAATCCCTTCCCCCCCCACCCCCAGAACCCCTGCCCGAGCTCTGTTAAGGAAAGGAAGATCAGGGAAGCGCTTAGGTAGCTTTGCACCTCAGCTTTCTGCAAATAGGCTTCCTTTCCTCCCCACCTGTGAAATTTGTGGACAGCAGCAACAGGATAATGACTCTCTCCATATATTTCAGACTCACTGCTGTGTTTCCGTTTATATTCTCTTGGCAGTGGTTTTCTGTGGACTGAGCTTGTTAGAATCTGGGAATAAAACTAGCAGATAGAAAGATGCTGTAACCAGCAAGTTGTCCTCCTGTCACACTGCTTGAGGGACAGTGGGGAAGAGTTTACCCACTCATGGCCCACCTCTTAAACCAGTCCTGGCTGAAGACTCGCCCTTGCTATTTAGTATTTTCTCTTCATCCCTAGAGCCAGATTTGTCCAAATGCCTCCAGCTTATGCCACCCACTTCTCCAGTGTCCTCTAACCTCTAACCAGGGAAATGAGCGCCCTCACTCTATGGCAACCCCTGGGCCAGGCCTCTGGCCAGTAAGAAGCTGGACAGGCTGTGTACCTGTCTGGCTGCCAGGCCCACAGCAAGGAGCTGTCCAGCCAGCTTCAGATGCCTCTGACTGAGGGTCCCTCTCCAGACAACAGGGGTGCCAGCCCCCAAGCCTTACCCAGGTCTCCTTCCTTTCCTCTGAGTACCAGCAGACAAGTTTCAGGGTTAGGACGAATAAATGAAAAGTTTAAACAACTTTGAAGACGTCAACCTCGGTGGAGGCACGTGGTGATTGAAAGTCACGAATGTGAAACACTGGGGGGTAGGGGAGGCGGGGGGAAGGGCAGGGGGAAAAAGAGATATACGTACTAATCTTTGTAAAACGGTATGTAATAAAATAAAAAAAAGAAAATCACGGATGTGTGAACACACTCCTGCAGGGAGTCCGGGATAATTATGATAATTATGATTTTTTTTATCCATCATAATAAGTGTGTCATTGGCAGGAAGGAATCCCCCCTCAAACAGCTCTTGCTAAAAACTTGTTTTAAATGTTATTAAATGGTGGGAGTCCCCCTGTTTAGGGCAGAAGCGCCATGAAGACAGCTCTTGGCACAAAGCGAATCAAACCGCCTGCGCTGTGGCCAGTGGCCCTCCCGAGTTGCCGGAAGACCTGCCGTGGGCTAGTTTGCCCCGAGTCAGTTGACAGTATGACAGTAGATTAAGTGCCACTAATGTAATAAAGCTGCTCTGTCGATGAAGACCGGGGAGGATCGCACTGCGAGGGGGCTGGGGAGGCGGCGGAGCACTGAATTGCGTGAAGTGATACTGGGGGGAAATCTATCCGTCCTCAGCCAGGCACGGTTATTTTTAGTCACCTGACTCTCGGGCACCCCAGTCATTACCCATATTCATCAGAGAGGCATAATGAACAGAGGTATTGATTAACGGAGCCGGCTGAGAGATTTCCCAACAGTGCTAGTTCGCATTGATAGGTGTCTGCTGGGAATCCGGGCCACACACCCCGGCACATAACTTACTGTGTTCTAGGTCCCTCCATTGATTTTATTTCGGGAGCAGGGGTGGGGGGGGGGGGGACGGCCTTGCACAGTGGTGCTCCCTTGGCCTTCCTCTGAAACCTTCTTGGGGGAAAAAAGAAAGAAAGAGAAACCAACTGGCTGCCATCGTCAACAAGCACTCAGCCCTGCTGTTTCCTGCTTCTACGCAGGCCCCTGTCCCCCTCCTCTGTGCTATCTTGATTTACAGACATTTGCTCGAAGCTGGGACATGCCAGTCAGAGCTCAGAGCCATCAGGCCTAGGAAGCCTTCCCTCCCCTACGGATCAGCATATGGCTTCGGGAAATTATCCTGTTAGGCTAATTGCACCGAGTTGCCATGGCAGGAGCGTAATGAGTGCCGATTTCAGCATGCTGACCCCGGACCCGGTGATGCCAGCACAGAGTAACTTCCCGAGCAGTTTGCCTCATGGCAGGAATCCTCATTGAGCTGCTGTTTGCAAAAGGCGTGTGGTTAGATGTCTAGCGCGCACCGGGCACCTGCGCTGCTGCCGTCCAGTCGGACGAGGGAGTTGGCTGGGCTCTTCGCAGGAGCACTTGTCCTTCCAGAGAAGGAGTGGTGGCCCAAATGCCATCACCCTCAGAAGCCATGTGCTGCCTGGCGGGCGGCGTGCTGCTTAAATGCTAACATGTAACTAGAAACCATTGGACCCCAAGGAGAAGAAAGTAAAGGATTAAGACAAGGGCAGCTGTAAAAAATAAAGCTCAGATGCATCATTAGAAACCAGTAATTCACAAAGCACAATTGTCTGTCATCCACGCGGGATATTAGTAACGCGCTCGCTTGTGCATTAATGAAATGCCGTGGGAACTCTAAGCCACCCCTCCACCACTGAGCCAGAGGGAGGTTTCTCTCTCCTCCAGGCTCGCCTAGGCTGCGCCTGGGTTTGGGATGTTTAATTTCCCTTGCCTGAGAGTGTCCTCTCCAAGATGCTGTAATTTGTCTTACCTTGGCCGGCATCTCCAGCTACAGGCTCTGCTTCCCCTTTGAGTCGTTTTTTTTGCCACCTTCAGCTTCCTCTTTGCCCTTCTGTGCTCTCTTCATCCTAATGTTCGTTCAACTTCTATTTTCTTGGCTGATAACATTTGTAAAAAAAATCAGTTCAATATATTTGGATCCTCTGGGGTTAGACTGTACCTTGACTTCTCTCCAAATGTAGGAGCTCACAGAGGGGGGAAAAAAATCAAAGGCTTCAATAATTTTAAATCCAGAGTTCTGTTCACTGTGTAGCAACTTCAAGTTTCTGGAATGCTCCAATGAGTGGTCGTAAGCAATTGAATGTGGAAGTGATTCGGGTTCTGGTTCTGGGCATGTGCTGTGTGAGGTGATTTAAAGTTATCAGGCCACTTCCAGGTTTTTAGAGAGAGTCATTTTTACAGATATAAAAACTATTAACAACTCAAAACACTCCTAATTCCCCTTCTTTGTTCTTCCTCGTGATCTCAATTTCAGTTTTTTCTCATTTTTCCTTAAGTGGAGAATTTCCTTCCAAAGTTTCACAAAGTCATTTGCAGGCTGAAATCAAGACACTTATTTGATTATTTTCAGATGTCGCATCAATTGGTCTTCAGCAGAAAGTAATCCTGCAAGATGTTATGCTTTTTGCTTTCTGTTCTTTCAAAAACCACAAACCTGTGTGCTTGAAACTACGACTCTTTCCAAAGCCCACAGCCGCACCCACAGAGCTCACAGCAAGGACGGTCTCAAGCTCTCATGCAGACCTGCCTTCGCAAGGAAGCAACCAAGGCCCCTCACATTGGATAGACCTACTGTGAGCACCAGCAAAGAGGGGAGAAAGCCAGGGTGCAATCCAGGAAGTAGTGCCTCTCATGGGAGTTGCGTTCTAAGCACTTTAAAGATGGACGTTTTTTCTAGCCCTCAAAGTTTGTGGGACGTAATAGATCACTGCACGTTCATAGAATAAGTGGATGAATGACTAGGGAGTGGGGGTGGGTGGATGGAGCCCTTTCTTAAATGCCCGAGTCACAGGGGGCCTTTAAGATAAGGCAAAAGAGGAGGTGACCATTCCATGCTGTTGTGGTCCAGCTATCTGAGAAGCAAACAGTAGCAGAAGCATTGAAGACCAGGATTCAAAGCGCCACTGACACTGCCTCACTTTGCCATTTTTTTTTCCCTTTAGTGTGC
This sequence comes from Murina feae, assembly GCA_004026665.1. NCBI lineage: Eukaryota > Metazoa > Chordata > Mammalia > Chiroptera > Vespertilionidae > Murina > Murina feae. The sequence continues at coordinate 4,791 of PVJC01000269.1, read as the reverse complement.
TCTGGCCTAGACTCGTTGAAATCTGAAACCCTTGAGTGGGTGTCTCGGGGCTGGACAGAGAGAGCCCTAGGGAAAGCCCTCTGGTCAAGGAGTTGGGAAGGAAGCGGGCAGTGCGTAGTGATCAGGGAACTTGTTAATACCTCAGTGCTAACAGGGCATGCCCCGGACATATGCATCGCAGTGCCTGTTTCCCGGTTTTTCTTGTAGTTAAAACTGCTTCTGCCTCAGCTTCTACACAAGGAAGCCCTGCTAGGTTGACTATTGCAGAACATGGCCAGAGGCGAACCAGGCAGGAGTGCCTGACCCAAGGGCAGCCCATGTTATAGGCTGGCAGGTGACCTATGAGGAGGTCTGGTTCAAAGCAAAGATAATAATTCGCCACTTAAACCAGCTCTCTCCAGGATTTGAACTGATATACACAGTGGATGAAACAGCTGAATGTGAGAAGAAAATAGAGCCCAAATGAAGAGAGAGAGATAGTGAGAGCAAGAGACAGACAGACCCAGGCTACACATGCCAATCGAGAGGTGGATGAAGAAGCTGGTCCCCACCGCTGCTCTGGACCACACAAGCACGTGGACCGGGATGAGTGTGGGCTTTATTAGGAAGTTTGGTGGCAAAGGGAAGAAAGTTGTGTTACATTGTGAAGCAGAGACCAGGGAGGTAGGTGTGGGGTGTGTGTGTGTGTGTGTGTGTGTGTGTGTGTGTGTGTTTAATAAGAGGAAAACTCAGTTGTAAAGGAGAATGTGAGAATGTGAAGTCCTGATTCTCAATCCATTCCTGCAGTTAGTAGGAACCATGCTTCTGCTGCAAATATTCAAAGGACTAGAAGTGCCTGCACATCACCACCACCCAGTGGATTACAGACACTACAGAGAATTCAGAGCTTAAAGTGGGTGGAGGGAAGAGCCCTGTCTGTGAGTCTGAACCTTACTTACAAGTGGCTGCATAGCACCTCGGCAGGACAGGCATTGCTATTCTCTCTGCTTTTTTTAAAATTTTGTTTTATTGCTTAAAGTATTACAAAGTGTTAAATAAGTCTCCATTTTTCTCCTTGACCTTCCCCTCTCCTCTCCTACTCCCCAGTGTCTTGTGTCCATTGATTATGCTTATATGCATGCATACAAGTCCTTCAGTTGATCTAACTCCCCCCCAACCCTCCTGAGCCTTCCAGCTGTAGTTTGACAGTCTGTTGAATGCTCTCTGCTTTAAGGCTGGCACTTTGAGGCTCCAAGAAGTTAAGAAACAGAGATGACTGAAACTGGACTCTAAATGCAGATCTGTTTGTCTGCAGTCCTGCTCTTTCCACTCTCCATTTTTCCTACTCACCAGGAACCTGATACCTTATCAATCTACAAGCGAAGTTTTGTTGACTTCCTGTGGGTGTGGCTAAGAGTAAAATGAAGAGGTTTCCAGTGTAGTTGAGATATAAACAAAAATATGTGTAACAGGGCAAGTGACAGTTCAAGGTAGACCAGTTAGGGTCCAATCTAGAAAATAGAAGCTTCTTTACTAGGTATTTCAACAGAGAGAATTTAATACAGGGGATTTGGTTAAGCAGGTGCTGGAGTCCTAGAAAAGGAAGAAGAGAACATTGAGGGAAAATAAATAATAAATACAAGAAGTAACTACCACTGCTAGGGCTTGGGGGATGAAGGAAAAGTTTGGGTCGTCAGAACCTAGCAGCTCTCAGGAGAGGCCCTATTGAGCTGGAGCTGAGACCTCTGGGAAAGGTGATGTCACAGCCTACCACTGGTACCTCAGCCTACCGCTGGCAGCATGCCTCATGGAGCTGAGCTCATATCTAAGGAGGAAGTGCTGCCTGGCAAGGGCTGTTAACTCAGGAGTTTGAAGGTGGGGGGGGGAGGGGCGCAGGGTGCAGTTGAAGGTGGGATTCAGATTTCTGAGGGGAGGGCATTGACAGGCTACTGCTAGTATCTGTGTGGTGGTTCGATGATTCTGGGAACAGGAAAAAAAAAAATGGAGGTCAGAACCAACCCCTACTGCCTGGGGCATGCTGACAGGCACAGCAAACATGCAGGAAGAAGCAGATTCAGATGGAGATTCTCAGCTCCCTGGAATTACCACTATTGGCAGCATGTAACAGGGAATCAACTGGCAAGGGAGAAAGGAGGTTGGCAGAGTTCCGGCCTCAGTGTCACAGAGCAGAAGCTAAAAGAATGTGTTTAGAGCGAGAGATGAGGGACCCCATGAGCTGAGCTACAAGAAAGCTTAAGGTGGGGAGAGACTAGAAGCAGGAGATGAAGATCAAAACATGGCTTAAGGGATATTTTTTATTAAATAAACAAATGCCAGCAACACTTTATGGAACTTGGTGGCTGGCAGATGGAGAGGTTAGCATTTATCCCCTTAAAATGAGGGAAAGAGCTGAGATGTGAAGCCCCCTCCTAGTGACTCCCTTCCTTTCACGACCAGCTTATTGCCCAGAATATGGAAATTATAGCGATAGAGCAAGTTCTAGAAATCTTGACAGCTATGTCCTGGGAGATTATCGAGGCCAGTGATTTTCACGTGACTGTAGGTGTGTGTGTGTGTGTTTCTTATCACAATAACACATTTTTCCAAACAAAATGTTGGCTAGAACCCCAAGGCATGAAACAAATGGAAGCAGAGGTTCTTTGGGCATGTCAGCTCCCCTGCACCCTTTTTTCCCTCTCGGAGGGTTTTGAGATACCATAACCACTGAGCTAAAGGAAGGTCCCCGCTTTATAGATGAGGGAGCCGAAGAACAGGAAGTTGATTGACCACTCTGCAGATGAGTGCTAGGTTCTAGTGTAACATGCAGATCTTCGACTTTTGGTCCAGAGCCATGTCCATTGCTGCTGGAGTGACCATTTTGTTTATTGTCTAAGCCAGGACACATTTTAGGGTGAAAAAAGGCAATAAAAATAATTGATTGGCATTAACAGACCCATGATAGTTGTCATCTGGGACTGTCCTGAGCAACCCAGACATCTGAGCATGCTCACTGCACTTTTTATACTTCCTAATTCAAGGTTAATGAGGTCCCACCTGCTAACAAAGCCCTTCCATGTTTATTTTTTTTAATCCAGTGCCTCTCAATCTAATGAGTGCATAGAACGCAAGACTGAACTGGACCCCTCCGAGGCCTTCTTACCTAATATTTTTTAGAGTCAATTGTCCCCATACTTTCCAAGACTTTCATTTGTGCAGAGGTAACATGGCCTTGAGCAATAATCGCCTAGTGATCAGAAACTGAACAGAGGAAAAGTTTGGATTGGCTGAGAGCCTTCCTGTATCATCAGATTCTTACCTGAAAGCAACAGAGAAGGACTCTGACTGGTTTGTATAGAAAAGATACAGCAGATACTCCTGGGTGGCTCACAGAATTGCTAGGGAGGCTGGGTCACTAAGCCGTGGGAGCAGACAGGAACAAGGGAGGATAAAAAATAGGCAAACAACCAAAATCATATCACAGAACAGATCACAGGACTGGTCCCATGAGGACCTGGCAGATGTCTCCAGTGCTGGGCATTGGGTGCAGCAGCTGGCACTGCTGCCTGGTGGACTCAGTGACCTCTCCGTTGACCCTACTCCTTTGTGTACCCAGCTCTCAATTCAGTGAGTTCAAGTGGGTGAATCTGATGGGTCAGACCTAGGTCATCCTTGCTGGCCTAGTCTTTTTGAACTTTTATAGTGGAAAACAAGGTTCTGCCTTCTGTATGAAATAACTATATTTTTGTTCCCATATATTCCCTGCTCCTCTGGAGGAAAGATTATACTTCTCTGTTACTTTGACATCAGACTTGCCATATTGTTTGTTTTGGCTAATGAAGTAGAAGCAGAAATAATGAGGATGGCTTCCAAGTAGAAGGGTTAAGAGCCAGTGTGCAGTTTGCCATGTATTTTCCCTCGGCGTCAAGAACAGCAATAGTCTAGACTGGAAGGCTCGTCAACATGGACACAAGAAGTGAATGGGGTGCAGAGCAGAGCCACAGCCCACCCATGATGGACATGCAGCATCAGCAGGAATTAAACCTTTGGAAGCCACTTAGATTTCGGGGAGTCATTTGTTACCACAGCATACTCAGCTTCATCTGACTAAAACATGTCCTCACCAAGATTCAAGATTCACAGAGTGCAGAATTCCCACACATAGAAAGGACATTCAGATGCTTGACAAAAAAAGAAAAAAAAAAGACACTGACTTTAAAGTCATTTTCATATATAACTTACACTTAAAAAAAAAAAAAACAATCACTTTCCTCCTTCAAGGTCTCACTTACCTTGCAGCTCTCCCAAGCGCTGCCCAAGGTCCTCCCAGCATTCCAAGAGCACAAAGTTGGCTTGGGTAGAACCCTTGGGGCCAAATCAGCAAATTCCTCACAATCTCTGTTGTGTGTATGTTAGAGATTATTTATATTGATCTTCCCTTTACAAAAAAAAAAAATCACTGAATGTTAAAATTGATCAGGGAAGCCTTCCACTGGGAGAGAATGGTGTTTCAAAAACACACAGGCAGATTTAGGCAATAAGTTGTAAAGCAAGTGCATGTGCATGTGCGTGTGCGTGCGTTCGCATGTGTGTGTGCACATGTGCGCACACATCAAATTTGTTTTTAGGTGGTTTTATTTATAAAAAATTAGTTACATGTTCCTCTTAACATACTTAATGAAAATAAGAGATCCTCTTCTTCTAGCCATATAATCAAAATAGTTGTGGCTACTTGCCATAGCATTATTTTTCTTCTCCTAAGAAAATTAAGTTTAGCAGTTTCCTGGCTTCTCCCAAAGTTTTAAGGTTCCGCTA